>JAYJLX010037112.1:0-16189 GCA_036873525.1 Chalinula nematifera | reverse complement strand
AGTCCATGCATTAGATTAACTACCTGAATTGTTTTGAACCGTCTACATTTTCAATTTTTATGCTTTATTATTGTAGTATATTAAAGCAATCATGGGAATAATATGGGAATAATAGGTGCTTTGTAATTAAGAATAATAGGTCAACTTTTGAGAATCTGCATGGGAATAGCATAATAGGTAAAATTTCGAGGCATACTCTGCCCAAGTCTAGAAAGGGGGTGGGTGATTATGAGATTAAAGTAAATTAACACATTTTATGGTTTTGTACATGTATGTACATGCATGACCACATCAAACAAAAAGGGTGCATGGGTGCCCCTCTTCCCCCCCTCCTGAGCTAAAACCCTGCACATAACTATGAATTTTTTTTTAGATGAACAATTTTACCTGTAAAATCATTATCTAGTTTGCGCAATTAGCACAACATTAATCCACTACTGGTAGTATAAAACAGTAAATAATTAGACATATGCACATTGATGAAACTGAGAGCAACACATACGGCACATAATGAATTACTGTATACATAGAAACTTAAATAAATATTATTGAAGCGGGCTGAAACTACACAATCTATACACTACATTGTAGCAAAAGCCAAAAGACAAACAGTGGAAGAATTTAATATGTAATGATACACAAGTTGGATATCAGTCACTTTCCGAGCAGACGTCCAATTGATCAAGTAATAACATAGTCGGCCATTTTGTCGACAAGATTCTGAGTAATATTACAATGATCTTTCTTACCTACAAATCCCTTTTTTTTTTCTAATGCTTGCGTGGGTTTGAATCCCACCAAGCTTCATTTTTTTTTCTACTTTGACTATATAGTTCTTTTATCCAAAAAGTTATTCAATTATTTTAAGATATCCAATAATGAATAACACGTCAATAGAAAATGAACTAATAGTATACAAAATAATATTATATTATCATTATATAGGCAACCATGTGTCCCATATAAAACCTAGATATGACCTTAAGCTTCACTCTTTTATGCTGACTTGCTGCCTGAAAATAAGGGGGCACAGGTATGTTACATCTCGAAACCACGCCCACTTATAGCGGGTGTATAGCCAATTCAACTATAGAAAAACACCACCATTTTAGAAATGACCATTATAAAAATCTATTAGATAAGTATTCAGTATGGATTATTGTATATACCTTTTATTCCATGGATAAAAAAAAAAATTCGCGAAATGGGCTGAAATTTACATTCAAGGGGATAAAATTTTGTGGTAAAGCAGTGAACATAACAGTCTGTTGTATTTTTTTATGCATAAATAGGCAAGAAAATATATTTTGGTGGGTTTTAATTTCACAATTTTCATACCTTCATTGAAATTATAATCCCTTAGTAAGTTAGTTTATATAAGGCGAGAAGCCTCACAATGCATTATTATATCTAGCACAAATGATTATCAAATTCTACTATTAAAAATAATATAACAGCCAAATTAAGCGAATATTAACTCCACATAAATGCACACAACAAATAACTGGCTATATGTGATGCATGTATAAGTATAAGTAAGGCATATGACAGTACGCAACCATGAAAAACATGACTGACACAAACAACAATGTTACAGCTAATCTAGGTGTATTCAATCCATCTGAATCTAAAGGAGCAGTTTTAACTCCCTCCACTAACAAGAAACTCTTAATAGGAAGGTCTATGAGAAATAAATTTAAAAGAGAAGGGTGTGATTCATACCGATGGCTGAGATTATAGATCCATGCTGAGATTCATTAGTGGGTGTGGTCAATTGACGGATTATACATCAATCTTGATACAGAAAATGCCATCAGGAAAGGAACAAAACTACAAACACAAGGCAAAATATGGAAAAGTATAATAGACATACATAGAGTCTATATAGTTTGATTCAGTTTCAGGTAAGCTGCAAGCATAGTCCATGCATGCTTAAAGAGTTTAGACTTCATGAAGACATGAACACGACAATCACGTGGGACAATGCTTTCATTTTGGCCACGCCCCTCACAAAATAATTTTAATTTCAATAATTCGCCAGTTTTCTTTTCATTGCTGTGACTCCCTCTTCTCATTTTCTGTAGCCTATTTATGTTCTTCAAAATATTTATTTAACTGTAAGAGTCCCTCTGTTATTGAATATTAGAAACCTGATCTACAGCCCTCTTTATATTCTATTCTACCAATTGAGATATAAATCCAGAACACGCTCAAAAGGTACACTGATACATAGTCAAAAAATCTACTATGTCAGTATTACATGCAGCCTGCATGTAACCATACTGAGCCTTGTCTTGTAACCACTACGTATTAAACTCGTGAATACAGGAAAATAATTAATTTTAGATGAATAATTAATGAGCAATTGTCCTGTATATTCTAGCCTGAAGAGTAACGTACCACTAATGGAGTCCAGACAGGATTAGAAAACTCCCTACGAGTGTGCTCAGCTGTCATCTCTATCATTCTAAACAAACTGGTAAATACAATCTCAGAGCTTAAACATATCCCTCTGAATGCATCACAGTGAAGAGCTTTGTCAAAACCTAATCAAAACAATATAATTATAATACTGGTTAATCATAACTATGGAGGTACAGTATATGGATAAACTCTATAAGGGGAGGAGTGTGAATCACCCATGCTTTAATTGGATTTTCCTTCAACGAACAGCAATTGATACAATAGGTATATATCTATACAATGACTTGATTTGCTAAGTACAGTAAAAGCAAATTGACATGCATGAGTATTACTTATGCTATTCAAGGTGTGGAGTGCTTTGTAGTAATACCAGAATGAATGCTACTTTCATAAAAAGCATATCAAACCATGAAGACAACAGTATATATACAGATAAATGCAAGTTTTTTTTTTCACTGAATACTGTAAGTGTAATAAATTCCGTGGTATTAAAAATTCGTGTTTTCCTAATGGTTTCAAAAATTTCACTGCACAAAATTTCATCATGGGCATAGCCACACGTACATGTGGAATAAGTGCAATATAGTTTAGCTTGTTCTCTGTATTGTGGGTGTGAAATTCCCCAAATCTAATATACCACTGAATTTATTACACTTCATGCACGGTATGATAAAATCTATAGATGCAGAGACATGAACAAGAAATAGTTTGCATTGCTCATAATACACCTCAATTGCTTTAGAAACATTAGAAGACGTTTCTTAATTAGATTTGTCGCTTGGTTATGGAAAAGAAACTGTTCTAAAGCAAGCACAGGTTGCAAAATAATCAAATTACATCACATCGGCAGTACAAAAAGTAAACAATTAAGAACACACACACACTGATGAAACTGAAGACATATAGTTTAAAGAAAAATACATAATGCATGGAACACACAATGAATTCTGCATATATGTACATAGCAACTTAAATAAATTATTCAAGTGATTTGAAACTACAAAATTATGTTTATGTATTTGGCTAATACACTGCATGCATTTATGTAGTTCAAGACTGCAATTATATAGCATATTTAACGTATAATATGTACACTTAAATAATCTCAATACAGTACATGTACACAGTATTACGCACATCAACACCCTACATCAAGTATATCTCATACTATGAAAATAAGAAAAAGGAAATGTACAAACATTAATATACCCAATAAACATGATACTGAAAAAATGACCCAATATTTAAAGAGTACAGACGTCCCTCCATAACTACTCATTGATTATTCATTGACAATAATTAACTCAGGCATATGGGTAGAGGGTTATAGTAGTCGGTTTGTGTGTCTGTGTGTTACTTGTACTTGATGGTAGATTTTTACTGACACTCCACTGAAGGCGCTTAATGTCCATAATGGCACTTTATAAAGGATTTTTGAAAACATGGCAAAAATTTAGATGAAAATCTTTTGAGTATTTTTGATTGATAGTTTTGTTGGTCGCCATTTTCTTGACTGCGCCCCTTGAGCACATGTTGTAAAATTTGTTAGTCACAAATAGTTTATCACGGCATTTTCGATCATCTCTAATGGTTTGTATGCTCACTTGGATTGGCATTTATTGTTGTGACCCTTGTTCAAGGGACACGCTATACTTCATAAAACTTACTGTGATAGCCTACCTTCTTATGTATCTTCTGCTGGATTATTTAGCGATTTCTGATCGTCTTAGTGAGTTTTATTACTATGAAAACTGGAATGGCCATAGCTAATACTCAACTTGATGGTCTGCTCTACAGCTGTTAAGTGTGAAGAATCTTGACAGAAGTATAATCTATATGTATAGGCTGTGTTATTGTATAAGATGTGTGTGTGTGTGCGTGCCTAGAATCTGACATTTTAATATTACTGTAGTGTGGATTTTCTGGTGTGAAAGAATAACAACATACTGTATTAAACAAATATGTACGCAAAATAATTAATTTTAGATGAATAATTAATGAGCAGTTGTATATTCTAGCCTGTAGAATAACATATACCACTAATGGAGTCCAGACAGGATTAGAAAACTCCCTACGAGTATGCTCAGCCATATCATTTTAAACAAGCTGGTGAATGCAATCTCAGAGCTATCAAACCCCTCTGAATGCATCACAGTGAAGAGCTCTGACAACACCTGATCAAAACGATAATTATGATCATAATACTGGTTAATTACACGGTACAGTATAATTATAATGGATAATAATACACCATACATACAATATACTGGTTAATAATAACAGTATATTAAACAATCACATACACATGTACAATGTACAAAGCATGTATATGTACAAAACTGAAACTGAAGAGATATAATAGTTTAAATAACAACACATATGGTACACCATGAATTTAGTTTGGCAGCCCAGACCCAAACCCAAGTGGGAGGGTCTCTGGTATGATGCAATAGAAGAGTTTGTGCAGCCGTTAAAATCCGACGTGACCAATCAGAATCTAAAACACTTATTACGTCACTGAAATTATTTTAATTTTTGCTTTATATTAATCGTTTTTTAATAAATTTAAGTCAATCAAAAATCAATTACATCCATTTTAACTTTTAATAAAATAAATTTATGATGCAACATAATAAAATTTTAGGGCTTCTTCTGCACAAACTCTTCTACTGCATTGTACCAGACCCTCCAACTTGGGTTTGGGTCTGGGCTGCCAGACTACCATGAATTACTGTACTTAAAATAAATTGCTTAAGTGCTTTGAAACTACTGTACAGTAATTCCTCTAAAAATTTGGCATTTCAACTTTAGGACAATTAAACAAATAATTGGAGGTAAAACAAAAAAGTATTCACCTCGTGGGATTATTTTGACAAGTTTAGAGGCTTTTACAGAAAGTACTGTAAAGTGACAGCATAAACAAAGTTACCTGGCTGTTGAACCAGCTATTATAGTCTGTTCACACTGAAAAGTCCACTGGATTTGCCCATAACTCAGGAGTTATACATACTATTTTTAAAATTCCAAAACCATTGCAATCCTCACTTTGATGCAATCTCAGCAATATATGCCATTAAAGAATTAATCACTTGCAAAATAGAATTTGCAAGTTTTACATGGGGGAGATAGGGCATACCAAAAACCACAAACTAATATTTTTTTTACTAGATTAAATTACTGCTCACGCGCTTCAGCAATTGTAATTTCTCTTGCTTTATGTCTTCTCTTCATTTTTACACATTAATTATTATGTTTAAATAGTCAACCATGCAAACATAATTATATATAATGATTAGAGCTAACAAGCAAACTGCACAAGCGTGTGGCTGACATAGACAGAGTAGGCTAAAGACCATCATCAAAAAGCAGAACACAGGCTCTTTGAGCACTCAACTTTTCCTCCAGAGTCCCAAATACTTAGTTCAATACTTAGTTATAATCGAAGGGATCCAGAGCCAGTCGATCAGCTGGAAAAAAAACGGTCTTTGAACCATGCTTTGAACCGGGCACACGGCGTTGATCGTATACGCTGCCAACAATACCGATTCAGCCTGTTTTTAGCCACTGGCACAAGTACAGGTGCAAACAACGAAGAACTAGCTCTAATTCAAGGCCTCGGTGTCACTCAAACAGTCATAGAACTCTGGCAAAACTGTTCTAAAGTTCTAAAGTAGTAAGCATGGGTTGCTAAATAACCAACTTATGAAAAATCATTATACTTTGCACAAATACAGTGTCCCTTTAATCAACTAGTACTGGTAGTACCAAACACTAAACAATTGAGGACATACACATAATGAAACTGAAGAAATATAGTTTAAAGAAACACATATGGCACACAATAAATTGCTGCATACATAAAACTTAAATAAATATTATTCAAGTATTTCTAAACTACAAAATCCATATACTACATACATTGTAGCAAAAACCAAAAGACAAACAGTGAAAGAATATGTAATGATACACAAATGGTAAGAAACACTAAAATGTGCCTTAATACATAACATGAATACAATCAACTACAAAAACTGGTAAAAAAAAAAACTGGTGAAAAAAATACTACGTTAACTCAAGATTGAATCATCTGAAAAATAATACTCGTCACTAGTTTCGTTTATTAATAGCTCTCTCTCGTACTGTTCCTCAATCATATTCTGGTAATTAACTACTTCATTCCTTTCCCGATAGCGATAGCGTTTGCAAGCCAAAGAGAACAGGATAATCGATACAAAGATCCCAACACCTTTAGCCAAGTTGTATATATACCACGATATAGTACCCAGTAGATAGACATCCAGATCATAGATGATCAAGTACTTGATTGATAACATGGAGTACCATAATCCTATTAGCAGACCCTTCATTGAATTAGGAGCTTGAGCACAGATAAACTCTAGCATTGTCATGAATACTAGTAGATAAGATACCCCATACAGAATGAGGGGAGCAATAAAAACATAAACAGTATTATCAGGATTCACCAGGTTGGGACAAAAATCATTGGTACAGTTACTGGAGCTGACAATGCTATTAATGTAAACTAAACTACACTTGAGTAGCAATGAATAGTGAGGAACAAAGTGTTGTTCTAATTGATAGCTGAAGGTATTTGTAGTGTCATTAATTAATAAACTCAGTAATGTCTGTAATGCCACTGCAATCAAAGCTACATACAGTCCAATCCATAATCGTGAAAGCAAACTAGGAATATAACGCAAGAGAACTCTCCTTGAACAACGAAACAACGGAATACCTATCAACACTGTTAATAGGGTAAGGTGCTGTGGATTAAGGTATGCTATAACAAAAGAAATAGAAGGTGGACAGCCATTGTGTTTCATTATATACTGAGTTAATGAAATTCCATCACCCAATAAGAAGAAACCAAATAACGATGCCATTAAAATTACTAGTCTGAAGAACGTCTTGACATCCTCTACTTGTTCGTATGTGAATGGTCCACCATATTTGTCTTTACCCAAATCAATACGAGAAGGAAATTCGTTCTCCCAGTATGTGAAAGCACTACGTCTCACAGGATATTTATGGTCATACGAATATTTCAGTACTTGATACAATAGTTTCAAAGAGTTTCTGAACATTGGCTCAACAGGAAGGAATTGTCTTGACCACACAATAACTAGACTACCAGTGCTTACGAGTATCTGAAAGACAGCAATAACTAGAATCGCAACAGCAGATGAAGTATCATGTGGATGACTAACAGTTTTGTGTTGAATGTATTTTGGATCAGCCAGAAATACACAAGTGATCATAACACTACACATGTAAAATATCCCCAATGGGCCAACATGGGTACACCAGAAATACCAGTGTACAAATGAACTAAGCTGTTCTGAAGAAGCATCCATCATCTGATCCATACCAAACTGTATAGCATTAGCCTCAAACATACTTCGACCTATTATACCAGTAATAGCAAGTACTAGTGTTAAAGAAACAGACAATAATGCACTCTGTACATTGTAAAGATTTTTGTTTGAGATTTCCACAATACCAGGAACAACTAAACCTATAGAACTCAGTAACAAAGGGATGAAAGACCGCTTGACTATTTTGAAATTGTTCGAATAAACTTCAGTTAACCATCCACATAATGGATACAAGATGTAGCAAATACCCAAGCAAATGGCAGTACCTTGAGATTCCCAGCTATTCAAAAGTACTAAAAATAATCCATAGATTGAAAAGGAGAATATGTTCAAATGAGCAGCCAAACAAAGAAACAACAGGATTCGCATACTGCCAGGAAATTATTAAAGAAATCAATTAAGCTGCAAGTGTACAAAAAAAGTTTTCCCTTGTCCATTTATATACATGTATCATGTTGACGAGTTATAAATAAGTTAATTAAATGAGCTGGTAACAACAAATAATGACCCTGTGTATACAAAAAAAGAAACCATCTATCTTGCTTGTAACAGTACATAAGGGCCAGTATTAAGTATACAAAAACCCTAAATTGTTTTCTTGGTCAATGTGCATGTTTAAACACAATGTGTATATATTTGGCCACGGTGAGTACACTGCATGCATGTAGATAGTAGTTCAAAACTTCCAAGCAGTATATAGTAAGTGTACACAGAGTATTACACAGCATCATATGCCATGAATACATTGAGTATAGACCCCCTTGGCCAAAATAGGTGTTCCAGCAATTAAAACAACACCATATGTAGGCGTGGCAGTGATAAAAAAAATTTTCCTGTTAAAGTTGTCTGCCATTTTATAGGGCAAAATTGTATTGTGGAGGTAGAAATAGCCTTGTTTTTGTTGAAATTCTTTGAAATACATGTAGATTGAGTATCTCTGCTAGCTTTAAAGGTAAACCAATGGCTGTATTATGAATTTCTACTATGCTTACAGCTTGTATTCTGCTCAGAATCGTGTTGTTTGAGTAAAACTTGAGTATGGATTTTGCCCTACAAAAATGGTGTCCAATCACTTGCGTGGGAGCGTACCGTATCTACGATTTATAATGATATTCATTGAATTTTTATTGACACTTCATTTGGCCAAGGGGGTCTATACATGCTGTTTAGGGTTTTGGCCAGATTCCATCAGAAAGGGGGTGGGTAATTATGAGATCAAAGTAAACTAACCAATTTTGTGGTTTTGTACATGTATCGTATAGTTGGAAATGTTTGTGAGAATAAAGTTGTGTCGATTTCATTCAAAAACGAGGAAGTTTAAAACATTGCACGAAAATTTAATCAATGCGAAATGTGGGGGGCATGACGGGACTAGCTGTGTATAAGAAATTGTATTGCAGATTTACAAGTAACTTGTGCGATTTTTTTCTCACTTGCAAAATCACAATTAAATTCCTCGCAAACTTTTCCTGCTGTACGGTATGGCCACATCAAACTAAAGAAAGGGGATGGGCCGCCCTTCTTTTCCCCTTTAGCTAAAACCCTGCATATAATTATGAAATTTTTTTTAGATGAACGATTTACTGCTAATAAGCACAGATTGTGCTAAATGACTAACTTATGAAAAATCATTATAAAGTTTGCACAATTAGTACACCATTAATCAACTACTGGTAGTATACAAAACAGTAAATAATTAAGGACATGTAATATATATATATACCATGGCTTCGAGGGAAACATGGCAAATATACAACCCGAACCCCCGAGATATCAGCCCGAGGCGAAGCCGAGGGCTGATATCGAGGGGTGAGGGTTGTATATTGGCCATATTTCCAGAGAAGCCATGGTACATATAATATATTCTATAGCTAACAAAAGCAGGGATGATATGAGGGAAGATATGAGAAACAGGGAAGATATGGCATATCTTCCCTGCTTTTCAGGGATATATGGCCTATATCATCCCTGTCATCCCATTGATTTTTTTGCTAACTATGGTATATACATGTATGTACACATTGATGAAACTGAGAACAACACATATGGCACATAATGAATTACTGTATACATAGGAACTTAAATAAATATTATTGAAGCGTGCTGAAACTACACAATCTATACACTACATTGTAGCAAAAGCCAAAAGACAAACAGTGAAAGAATTGACGCACAAGTCGGATATCAGTAACTTTCCGAGCAAACATCCAATTGACCAAGCAAATTAAAAAATGACATGGTCGGTTGTTTCATCCAAAAGATTCTGTGTAATGTTACTGTGACCTTTCTTACTTTCAAACAGACATTGCACGTATATACACAATACAAGAAAATACACGATTATTTATCATGTATTTACTATATGTATTTATATATTAATAACCGGTAACCACACCTCCTACTTAATCACATATCTCTCAGCATGTGGACTATGAACGATTTTTTCAGTGCTCCCAGCCAGACCAAGCAGTAATAGTAATTGTTAAAGCTGTTTTAAAACTTAAAAATATACTCTGACAACTAAAGGTAACTTTCTGAAGCAGCATTCAAAACTCACATATAAAAAATGCAAGTAGATCTAAATACATGAAAGTAAATGGTATTAATACAAGTACATGTAGATACAGGTAAAATGTTAGAAAGTAAATGTAGATACAGAGTAGATGTGTTTTGAGTAGATGTGCAATGTCTGCTTTCAAATCCCAGGTTTTATTTTCTAATGCTTGCGTGAGTTTGAATCCCACCATGCTTTATTTTTTTTTAACTACTTAAATTTGAGTGGTTCTTTTATCAAAAAAGTTATTTCATTACTTCAAGATGTCCAATAATCAATAACAAGACAATAGAAAATGAACTACAAAAATATACAAAATGGCCACAATGGATTTTCAGTTCCATATAATTATCAACTTAAGAAACTCGTTAAAACTGCCACTCACAGCCCATATACAAATTAAAAATAACAAAAGAGCAAAAACAATTGTCACTGTTGCATCATATGTAGCCATGTGTCCCATATAAAAACCTAAGAAATGACCTTACATGCTTCACTCTTTTATGCTGACTTGCTGCCTGAAAATAAGGGGGCACAGGACAATTTTCTCTCATTAGCATGTTACATCTTGAAACCACGCCCACTTAGTGCGGGCTTATAGCCAATCATCAAATATTTCACACAATGCATCTAATATTAATGCGTGCTATGTACTCTAGCAATGGCTCCAAGGATAAAGGATCCTGTTCCTTTCAGTGAATAACTCCTCTAATATTTCCTCCTATAATGATGTCATAATTATGAGTCACAATGACATACAATGATGTATAACAAGAGGCCCACCCCCCTTCCATACATACTTAATGATAAAAGTATCTGAGTTAGCTTATGGAGACACTTGAAAGAAAAACTCAATTATAGAAAAAACTCAATTATAGAAAAAACACCACCATTTTAGAAATGACCATTTTAAAAAATCCAGTATTCAGTATGGATTATCGTATATATGCCTTATATTTCACTGATGGTATAAAAAAATCGCGAAATGGGCTGAAATTCACATTCAAGGGGATAAAATGTTGTGGTAAAGCAGTAAATATAAAAGTCTGTAGTATTTTTTTTATGCAAAAATAGGCAAGAAAATACATTTTGGTGGGTTTTAATTTCACAATTTTCTCTCATTAGCAAAATTAAATGCCTTCATTGAAATTATAATCCCTTAGAAAGTTAGTTTATATATAAGGTGGGAAGCCTAGCATGCAATGCATTATTATATCTAGCACAAATGATTATCAAATTCTATACTATTAAAAATAATATAACAGCCAAATTAAACGAATATTAACTCCACATAAATACAAACAATAAATAACTGGCTTTGTGATGCATGTACAAGTATAAGCAAGGTATAATGACAGTAACCATGAAAAAAATGAACACAAACAACAATGTTATACAGCTATTCTAGGTGTTTTCAATCCATATTGTATTAACATACTGAATCTAAAGGAGTTGTTTAACTCCCTCCACTAACAAGAAATTCTTAATAGGAAGGTCTATGAGAAACAAATTTAAAAAAGAAGGGTGTGACTCATACCGATGGCTGAGATCATGGATCCGTGCTGAAATTTATCAGTGGGTGTGGCCTATTGACAGATTACATCAATCTTGATACTGCAAATGCCATCAGAGAAGGAACGAAACTACAAAACAAGGCAAAATATAATGAGGAAGAAAGAAACAACAATAATTTCTTTTTTTAACAGCACATGTAGATACTACTGAATCATACTGTTGTTTGATCCATATCGAATTATGCTCAGCACTCACTTGAGGCATATAGACCCTTATAATTAGACGTAGACTACATAGACTATATAGTTTGATTCAGTTTGAGGTAAGCTCTAAGCATAATCTATGCAATATCCATGCTTGACTGTCTTGAGAGTTTATGAATCAGCAGAATCACGACACTCACCATAGACTATACTATCTATGTACTCACGTGGAACATTTTAGCCACACCCCCACTTAGAAATTGCCCAGTTTTATTTTCGTTGCGACTCCCTCGCTCATCTCATTTTCTTTAGCCTACTTATGTTCTTCGAAGTCGGACAAAATATTCATTTAACTGTAAGAGTTCCTCTGTTATTGGATATTAGAAACCCGATCTACCACCCTCTTATAATTCTACGGTTCTATATCTATGATTCTATTCTAAGCTCAAAAGGTACACTGATAGTATACATAGGTAAAAAAATCTACTACGTCAGTACTACATGCAGCCTACATATATGTATTTTCTGACGTTTGAATGTAATGAATTAGGCAGAAAATAAGCTCCCTCAGGAATGCAATGAGCATGACATCACTTCCGGTTGTGTAGTAGTATATATAGGGACATGCATAGATAAAGATAATATATGCACTGAGACAGCTGACCAGCAGCTGAAGCTACATTCGAGGCTATACATTGTATCACAGTATAGTGCTTGCTTGCTTGCTTGTGACTGACTGTGTTTTTTATTGGATCTGTCTACTCTTGGGTTCAGAAGCTACTGTAGGACTGACTGTAGCCATTGTTTGTGTGCAGGGTGTGTTTAGATCTACTTTGTGCACAATTGTCTTTTTCAGTTCACTAATAACCAAACAATTACATGTACATGTACCTTGTATTTGAGTTAATTGGCTAGTGATAATTAAACTATATGGGTTATATGAGGGTAAATAATGAAAATTTTGTCCTTTTGCCTATTCCTATACATCAGACAATTGAGCAAAAAATCGGACAATGTCTGGCATGACTGGCAGTATTAACATCCCTGACTATATGTTGTATTATTGGTGGTTCAAGACTTCAAGTACATGTAGTGTATTTACATGTAAGTAATCTCACACAACACAAATGCATACGTGTACACAGTATACATAACCACAAAGTATTACACAGCGTGGTATGCCATACATTGAGTATATACATGTACAGGGTTTTTGCCATTTTACGATTAATAGGGGGTGAGTGATTATGAGATTAAAGTAAATCAACACATTTTGTGCTTTTGTATAACCACATCAAACTAAAGAAAGGGGGTGGCAGCAAGATCATGAAATAAAAGTATTTGCAACAATGGAAAGGAGTGGCAATGAAAGGGTTAAAAAAAAAACCACACACGATCGTGCGCGCATAGAACAAAAAAACTGAAGAAGAAAGGTGTGGTCGACCAAAAAATCATTTTATGGCTGAAGCATTGCTTTTGCTTAAAACACTGTAATCAAGCAATTTGAATAGCGGCATTTGTTGCTCTTGCCATTCTTATTACACAGTGAAAGTTACAGCTCTAAGATCACACCAGGAACCAGGGTACAGACTTGTGAAATTGAGATTTTAACGATCGATACCCAACCAGGATTTAAAAATATTCTAGGATATTTATCCTGGAGTTACTTATTTTTCTGAGCATTTACATCAGAAGTAATAGACAAGTGCTCTCAAAGCTTAACTTATCGAGCCCACAAGCTTAAACATGTTTTGCCACTTACAGTTTGAAGGAGAAGACGACTGGATTCAAGACCAGAACAGCAACAAAATAGAGATCATTGGCTAACTGCTTATGAAACTTGAAGCACAGCAGCCATAAAAACGTTCTGCATTGACCATTCAAAGTGAACTTTTTTGCTAACTCACGAACGAACGAATGAACAAACTCACAACTGACTAACGTATCCCTCGCTATGGCTTCACCGGCGCGAGGGATAATAACTTGTATACCAAATGGCCACAATAGATTTTCGTTAGATTATATTGTGGATTCTTCTGTTTCATTATATCAACTTTACAAACTCTTTATTTGAATAAAAAACATCAGCCACTCACAAAAAATAAGGGGTTAAAAGTATGCCAAGTCTCGAAACCCCGCCTACTTGGAGCAGGCTTAGCCTATCATCAAATATTTCCTGCAGTGTATCTAATATTAATGTGTGTTATGTAGTCTAGCAATGGCTCCAACAACAAAGGATCTGTTCCTTCAAGCCTTCAAGTATAGTATATTTACATACTACGTACACTTACATTATCTCAATACAGTATATGTACACAGTATTACACACATCAAATACCATAATTATATCAAGTATTACATCTTATACTACGAAAATTGAAAAAAAAAAAATAGATAAATGTACGAACGTAATAAAAGTACTAAAAAAAAAGACCCCCACGGAGGGTTACAGTAGTTAACCCTATACTATACAATGGTGTACCCAATATACAAGTATACAATACATGTAGTACCTTACCTGGCTCATCAAACTTGGGGCAATTTCAGTTTTATAGTTGAAAGGCAAACCGTATTAGGCTATCAGAATAACTGAGAGGATGGTTAAATATGCTTTGAGTGACCTCTGGAAATCGTAGCAGAGCCACAGGGTCCGAATGATTGAATACAAGGAGATTGGCGTGGATGTGACCGATTGGTGACCCACATAACCATCCACACCATTTTCGGTAATTTTAACAAGAAGCTATTAGAAGACAAAAAGTACATAATTATAATGGTGGGGTTATTGAGGATTGAGTGGATAAAATTAATATTGATTGGTTAATACAAAGGAGAGCAACAAAGGCTAGCTTTTATGCTTTAGATAACTTTGTATAAAGCACAAGTTTTTTTTACCTGATCTTTTGAGGAACTTTACTGAAAAAAAAAAAACTACATTCTATCTCTGTGCAACACAAAAGTGTTAAGAGCAACAAAGTTGCCCAGTGAATACAATGAGAAGATGGAAAGGAAACTTGTACAATAACTAACACAGTAGTAATCATTCTGCTACCTTTTTTTCCATCCATCAAACAGATCAATTAGTCTTATGAAATTCACCACAGAAAAACTCAATGCCATAGTCTATTCTAAGGTAAGAAACCGCAGCTATGTCAAAGGCTACCTAAAGTAAACAATAAATTATAATAAACACAAGTAAATAAGAAACAAAAATTATTCTATTGGTCACTTGGTGAAGGAAAACAAAATCGTTCTAAAGCTATAAATACCATGTCACTTTTAAATGCGGGTACTTAATTCTGCGAATTACAAAACTTTGCATTTTGCTGGTACAATTAATTGCGGATTGCTAAATTCTTCAACATTAATTTATTGGATATTAAAATTAGTGCGTTAAATTAATTAATTGCGTGTATATTAATAACTGCGATTTTTTAATAATTCGCAAAAATCACAATTAATAATACCCGCAATTAATAGTACCCGCAATTAATAGTGACACTAAGGTATCATACTTTGCACAATTAAAGTCCATTCATGTTGAGTTGAGAATTTGCTCATTAAATAGCCATCAGATTCGGCTATACACCGCCCACACACTTTAGTACTTAATAATAATTGCGCAATAATTGCCAATGAATACTAATGAGCAAATCCACTCAATATGAACGGAATTTAGTGCAACATCAATCAACAACTTGTAGTAAAAAACAGTAAAAATTAAGGACACACACATTGATGAAACTAAAGGTATAGTATAAAGACAACACATATGGCACACAACGAGTTATTGTATACATATGAAGCTTAAATTATTAAAACAAAAAAAAAATTGAAATATGTTGAAACCACACAATCCATACGCTACATATTGTAGCAAAAACCAAAAGACAAACAGTGAAAGAATTAATATGCAATGACACACAAAGGATAAGAAACAATAAAAAATGCGTCCATACAAGACATGTATAAATAATTATAGTCAAAATATTACTTCAACTCAAGTTTGCTCATTGGTGGTTTCATTCATTAACAGTTCTCTCTCGTACTGTTCCTCAATCATATTCTGGTAATTAACTACCTCGTTCTTTTCCCGA
>JAYJLX010037101.1:0-16201 GCA_036873525.1 Chalinula nematifera | reverse complement strand
AACAAAAAAATCAAACCTAATCCTATTTCAGCCATAGTTTTTGTCCCTACAAAATGGCGGACAGCTATTTCAGTCACACCCACTTAATTAGAGCAGTATTCGGTCAATTTCCTTTGATCTGTTATCGCTTTAAGGGGTCTATATAGACCGTCACTCAGTCTACGGATCAGAGACTATTGTGGAAATGGGTTAGCTTGTGTATATAATGGGTTAAGTTATTAAACCCTTTGTTTTTTTACTTATTAATACATGTACCACACACTATCAGGTGTGGTAATGTGGTTAAAACTAGAGGGTAGGTATGTTAATACTAGAGAGTGTATGTTAATACTAGAGGGTAGGTATGTTAATACTAGAGGGTAATATGTTAATACTAGAGGATAGGTATGTTAATACTAGAGGGTATAGGTATGTTAATACTAGAGGGTATAGGGTTTGCAGATCACTGCTAGTTAATCTTTTACTGTAAGTGAACTATACCATCATGGCGTATGCTATAGTAACTTCCAGTGAACTATACCATCATGGCGTATGCTACAGTAACTTCCAGTCAACATGTTGTGTGGGTTATGGTTATGTACAGCGTAAGTACAAGTAGGTTACATTTTGGGTAACTTGCTGTAGTCCATTAACTTGCTGGCAGTGTTTGCTGTTGTTGTGCCTTCAACTGATTCAGTATTTACCTTGAATTTCTATGTCTAATGTCCTAATCAACCTTAAACGTTATTAGGTATATTTACATCAGCGTAAGGTGCTAAATTACTGACAACCTAACAATGTAATTGTAATAGTATATTTCATGATGTAATCGTTATAGCTTTTGCATATACTGTATATATTCATGTATACTTTTGAGGTAAAAAAAAGACTTTCATAAACTAAACTTATGTGAGCATAATTTTCGTTGGTTTCGAGACCCATAAAATTTTTTTTTTCGTGGACGTGTAAATACTGCCATATGCCAGCAAAACAGATCGACAAACAACAATCTGATGGTTGCGTGCCGGGGATAGAGTGAAAAATTCGTTTGAAGTTGTAGCCACTGATGTAGCTTGGGATTCCAAGTTAATTAATTATTAATTAATTTAATTGACTTTGATTAATTGCACTCTTGATCATGCTCTTTGTTCTGTGCTTTATTCTATATTTATTCGATGTTTTTCTGTAGGTTAATATTTTGACATCGATTCATGAGAAATTTGATCTGTAAGTTGAAAACAATACTTAAAGTTTAATATGACATTAACGATCTTCTCTCTTTCTCCACGTTTTGTCTCCTGCTCTTTCTCGTTCTTCCTGTCTCTCTCTCCCATTCAGTGCTATGAAGTCTGAGAGGAATAGAGGGCTATTTTTAAAGCAAGTACAGCAGGTATATGCATGACAGGATAAATTACTTGAATACAGCTATGAATAATTTATCAGAACTAATTTATAACTTTCTTACTTACACCAGCACTTATGAATATGACTAAAACACTCGAGCAAGCCCCCACGTTCACGTTGAGTTGAGGATTTGCTCATTAGTATTCATTGGCAATTATTGCGCAATAATTTACTGTTCATAATGTATTAAGTACAAAAGTGCGTGGGCAGTGAATACCCATAATTAATGAATCCTATATGGATATCTAATGAGCAAATCCTTAACTCAACGTAAACAGACTTTAATCATAATGTGCATTATTTGGGTTGAAGCGAGATTATCATATAAGACTGTTTATTTGATAAATTGGCTGAACACCTCTAATTATTACATTAAACTTCGGTTATATACGATACTTCATAGCATACGATATAGTCAGTATAGGAGAGTACAATATACAATAACATGTACAGTTGCATTTGTAGATAAAATGAATTTCGTGTACCAAATGATTCCAGTTAATCATGCATGGTACGCTGCTTCACTGTAGGATAGACATTGAGATGTTGATAAAATGAATATCATGTATATTGCATGATTCCTGGCAGAATTAAGGGACAATGCACAATCAGATGTACATGCAATGATTCCCATGATTCCTGTTATATGATGTTGATAAAATGAATATCATGTTGATAAAATGAATCTTGTACATAATTGCTTGCTATGATATAAAAAGAGCCGGGCAGTAGAGATAGCTTCATTGCTTCCAGTGCATGGAAGTATTGTAGTTATTCTCAGCCTAGTGATTATTACTGTACTGTCATATTGAATGTATATACATATATCCAGATAGGTCACTGAACTACACTATATATACTTTTCTCTTTTACATATGCTACAATTTATTGCAGAGTTCAGCTGTGTTTAGAGACAAAGCAGATTTCCGGTTGTTGGTGTGTACATCAGGAACACCACGCTGCTCTGGCAGTATTTGAAAGCACTAAGGTAAAGTAAATAAAAATATACTATATACCGTTTGTTTTATGTACTACAATTTGTTACATAGTTTACGGGCTGTATTTTGAAACGGTGGAGTTTAAAAAGTGTTTACAGGATCACTACACTTGATAATTTGGAAGCACTGAGGTAAAAAAAAATTAAACTATACTCCTTTTTCTGTTATGTATAATATAACTGAAATTTATTACAGAGTTCAGATATACTTTGAGACAGAGCAAAGTTCTTTCAAGGTGTGTGCACATCAGGACCGGCCTTCACACTGCTCTGGCAGTATTATTTAAAAGCACAGAGGTATATATAAACTATGTATGGCAGGCTAGGTTTTGATCGCAAACTTCTTGTGATCATCGCAAATTGTGAGGTTTTTTCTATGTAATGTACATATACTTATAGATGTATTTAGAACTGATTTGAGTTGATTTGAGTGCCTAGACATGTGTAGCTTTGCTTAAAGACTCGTTTATAAGTTGCTATGTATGGAAACCGGAATTCCATAAAATAATATCTTGTATATTTGATCTATGTGAGTACCTATGGCTTTTTTTTTCTGTTTAAATGTTACGTATAGGACCTAACGAAGCTGTATATACAGTTTTATCTAAATCTATTTCATATAGAAATTTACCGAAAATCGGTAAAAATCCCAAGGCTATAGTCCATGCTTTTTAAAATTTGGTCTGAAATTAATTGCTTTAGAATTTCACGAAACGTTTTATATGCATTTTATAGATGTATTTAGAACTGATTTGAAGTGGTTTGAGTGCCTAGATATGTGTAGATTTGCTTAAAGATTCGTTCAAGTTGCTATGTATGGATTTCTAATTAAGCGGAATTCCATAAAATAATATCGTGTATATTTGATCTATGTGAGTACCTATGGCTTTTTTTTCTGTTTAAATGTTACGTATAGGACCTAACGAAGCTGTATATACAGTTTTATTTAAATCTATTTCATATAGAAATTTACCGAAAATCGGTAAAAGTCCCAAGGCTATAGTCCATGGTTTTTAAAATTTGGTCTGAAATTAATCGCTTTAGAATTTCACAAAACGTTTTATAGATGTATTTAGAACTGATTTGAGTTGGTTTGAGTGCCTAGATATGTGTAGATTTGCTTAAACATTTGTTCAAGTTGCTATGTATGGATTTCTAATTAAGCGGAATTCCATAAAATAATATCTTGTATATTTGATCTGTGAGTATATGGCTTTTTTTTTGTTTAAATGTTACGTATAGGATCTAACAAAGCTGTATATACAGTTTTATCTAAATCTATTTCATATAGAAATTTACCGAAACTCGATAAAAGTCCAAGGCTTTTAAAATTCGGTGTGAAATTATTTGCTTTATAGAATTCCACGAAACGTTTTATATGTACTGTATACTATAATAGTATTCTCACAATCGATTTAAAATGCAATATGGTTCAATGTATTACACATGTCCGTCTCAAAATTATGTGCTATTTGGAATATACATTTTACTATTATAGTTTTTTTGGTACATGTTTATAATTGTTTATATTGCATATAATTGCTAATGCATAATGTTTATAGCTATACAGTGTAAATTTTTGGTTATTAAGCTTAAAAAAATTCCATAAACTTTATACTCATGGTTTTTCATGCATGATGTTTAAGATTGATTTCATGCATAGCCCCTGTGGATCATGTGCTAATGTTAAAATTTGCATAACCTTGTGATTAATTTTTTTAGACATGGCTTTGTCAATTGGCGCTGAGTAATTTGTTATTAAGTATATTATACAAGTAATTTTTTATTATGTTTGTGTCTTTCTACTCATACACGTACATGATGTAAATGCTATATGTTTTTAAATGTGGTAAAGATATATAATATACTGGGGAGGGGGCCGGGGGGGGAGTTTGTGTGGATTTAATTTTTGCTCATGGGCAATAGTGCAAAAATTAGCACCTTCAAAAATTTATTTATTTCCCCTTTTGGGAGTTTCTCGGGCTCTAAATAGCACAGAACTTTACGTACATGGGGCTTGCAGGCTTGCCCATGCAATTCATAGTTTGAAACTAATGGATACTGCATGTGCATTATGTTAACAAAAATGTTTGTCATATACTTTTATCAGTTGCATGTTGTTTTTTTTTATAATTATACTAATAGATTGCCGGTTTGTAAAACAGTTCATTTTATTTCATGGCTATATATTATGTAGGTCAGTTGCCAATAAAGACAAGATGAGGTTCATTGGAATTCATTTGCTTCTCCTTTTTGTTGCCGTCTCGCAATCCGTAAAGGATGAAGAAAACTCCATTTTGAACCGAGCACATGACCTGCAAGTTGAAATGGGAGATTTTATGCAGGAGCTGATTGATCACGGAGAAATTTCGAAAACAAAGGTAACATGGGATGCCACCGGTAAGGAGCACTTTCTTTATGAATTCAGTGGAGAACATGCTCAAAATTTGAAATTGAAGAACGTTTTTGACATGCTTCAAAACTGGAATTGGTACAAGCAACAACGAGCACCAGCCTTACCCGATGGGTTTAATACCGATCCGCAAGCAAACAAATATCCTGGTGCCTATCCAAAAGACTACGTTGAATATTTTAAGGAAATTAGCCTTTTTAAATTTACTTTTGGCAATGGTGAAGCAAAAACAATAGGATTACAGGTGTCATCAATTAATGAAGAACATGGAAAGAACGCAATCAAAATTTTAGATGAAACCAACAAACCTTTAGAGTATAAAGAAATTTTTCAAACATTCGCTGACTCTAACAAACCACCAGCCGAAATAGCAGGTTACATGCTTGATGCTCTAGAGAGGACAACAAATGATCAACCAACGTGGCCTGATGTAGATGAGAACTTGCGCTCCAAAATGTTAAACCTGGCTGTCATCATGGAAACTGCCGAAGGAGCTCGACCAAGTGACGAGTTTTATAGAGATTTCAAAAGAGCTTCAGTTGAAATTCACGAAAATTTGGTAGTGGATCAACAATATAGAAAATATACTTCAGGCTTTTCTGATTCACTGAGTACATCTTTGTATGAGAGTGGGGACTTAACAATGGAAATGTTCAAAGCATACGTAGAGAACTTTGCATCTTATACCCAAGCTGAAAGTGCACTTAAAAATGCTAAAAACAAGCTTAAACAGGGCAAAGACATAGCGAAGAACGAAAAGCTAATTGCCGAAAAAACAGCTCAGCTTATAGCACTTAGGAGTAAATTTTCAGAAGCCTTGCCAGAGCATACAAAAGGATTCTATGACGAAATGAGCAATGCTAAAAAAGTTGGAGATAATGAACTTCGGGATTTTCTTACTCGAAATGGGTTTGAGTTGAATGATTATCAGGATTTAAAAAACCTTAAAAGTGCTATAGATAGTTACGATCTTGATAATACAAAGACTGCTGAACTTGAAGAGCATCTTCCTTCTATTTCTGAATCGAAGTACAACGAGCTATTCAAAAATGTAAGAAATGAGGCTAAAAACGTTAAAGAATATATGTCTAACTGGGTCAAAGAAAAATCAGCAAAAGCTCCTAAGGGATTTTTGTCAGTAACAGAAAATGGAAGGGTACCTGGATCTGGTGCTTTAGCACGAGCACTCTTACAAGCAATGAAGGAAGGAAGAATTGGATTGTGGACCGAATTTGAAAAACTATTCCTGGTTTCAAAAAAAGGAGGACTGAAAGAAGTACGTGAAAAAATGCTAATTCTTGAAGTTTCAAGCAGACCTGAGGAGCAGTACGTTAATCGTGAAGCATTTAAAAAAGAAGGAGATGATGTATTAAGCCAAAAAAGAGCATTTGACCAGCTACCCCCAAGCGATGCTTTAAAGGCACAAGTAAAGGGAGCAGCAGCTGCAGCATCATGTTCATCTAGAAGGAGAAAGCGTGCTGCTTCATGTGTCAATGACAACGATAAGATATTAGATGAAACGGTGGAGTGGAACGAAGATAATCTTAGGTTTCAAACGGTTGATGACCAAGGAACAATAAAAACTCACGAAATGAAAGTACCTGTGGAAGAAATGGCGTTATCAAAATATACGAGAGCCAAAGCAGCCGCTGCTAAGGTATACGAAAAGGTTGGACTTGGAATGGGCGCATTTGGAACAATAGTAAATGGTATGACAGCAATAAAACAATTCATGAATGGTGACTACGGGCAAGGAACATTCTCTGCTGTTAGAACTCTACACTCCCTCGGTGGGGTGACCAAATTCAACACGAAACTTCAAAGGGTAATCGTACGAGGTATATACAATAAGGCAGCAGAAAAATTTGGCTTTGAAAAGATTACCGAAAAGATAGGTGAATCCATCGCTAGAGAGGCCGGAAAAGCTGGTAAAACATTTGCAAGACTCTTGGAAGACATTCCATTTGTAGGGCTAGCTTTTGATATATACTTTATTACAGAAGACATCATTGCCTTAACTGACGAGAACGACAAAACCCCTGAGTTTTTGAAGATAGCACACTTGATACTGGACGTTACAACAACTATACTAACATTAGTGGAAACATTCGCTCCTGAGCTTGAGCCATTCATTGAGCCGTTTGTTATAGCTCTAACGATAATCCGAATGACGATCGATGATTTCTACTATGACATTACACGTGAACTGGATAAAGTCAAAGGTAAAGGGTTTGCTTTCCAAGTTTATGCTTTCGTAAAAGGATTTGTTGAAGGTATTGGTGATTTTCTTACATTTGGTCTTGTTAGTCAATTGAATGACATGCTTGACACACTCGATTATCAGCGCGAACTCTGGCATAACATGTCTGATCCCGGAAAGTACTTCAATCAAACTCTTGCCCAAAAGGGAGAAGTCGATTTCAATGGAGGCATCATGTCCAGTTTTGGAGGGTTGCTGTCGGTGACACTAAACGAAAATGGTAGCTTTACAATGGAATTGCCGGAGGTCTTTGCTGGTAAAACCCCTAGATTAATAAAGAAAACATTCGAATATGACACTCCTGCTAATGAGATTGTTTTAGGTATTGGCCAAGTTTCCAGTCCTCAGTACATACACAAAGAACTCAAATTATGGATGTTTATTCCCATGGGCAGCTATGATGCTGTGTCAGGCTTTTTGAGTCACGATTCAGCTCTCTTCGGCAGGTACTACGGTAATTCCTTTAATAACAGTTTTTACGCAGTGCAACGTAATTTAACCAAGGATGATTACACCTCCTTGATTGGGCATGAATGTGATGCTGACCAACTCAACCCTTCGGACTTCAACGAGCTTCTATCAAAGTACGAGTATCAACTATTCGGCCATGATGGAAACGATAAATTTTTCTTGGGTCCACAAGCTGCAAACATTTTAGGTGGAAATGGAAACGATCTTTATTATATTCCAATCACAGGTGGACGGACGATCATCAATAATTTCGCTTTGGATGAACAGCGAGACACTATGTTTATGAATCTAAGCTATTCAGATATCGTGTGCCACAGGCACGAAGACAATCTCGTAGTCCACTACTGTGATTCACATGCTGTTATAATGAAAAATTGGTTTATCCCCGGAGAAAACAACAAATACTTCCAGCACATTAATATTGTCACCAATGATGAAGTAGTCGTAGATGTGGTTGACACCGATATATCTTCAGACAGTGAGTATCAAGTCACCTGCTATCCAGTGATCATTGATAAGTCAAGAAGCAAGCAATCTGTCACTATAGACTTGTCTGTAGGTGCACTTTCGCACGTTACTCGCTTTGTAGGAACGAATTTCTCTGATAGTGTAACAGGAAATGACAAAAATAATCAACTCGGAGGTGGACTTGGTGATGATAGCTTGGAAGGCGGTGAAGGTAAAGACAGTTATATACACAAGGAAGGAGATGGACAGGACCTGATCAATAACTATTCTGATGATTTACAGAACGACACTGTCATGATAGGATTCGATTATGATGAAATTAAGATATCCAGCAAAGGCGATTCATTGATACTCAAAGGAAGCAATAGCTTTGATTCCGTTACGATGTCCAATTGGTACCTAGGTCCTGAATATCAACATGCTCTTTTCGTATCCAAAGACTACATATCTTTTTTGGTTCTTGGCAAGAAAACGAACCCAGTGAAATATCCAATAAACATCGACTTTAGCCTTAATGAAGGAGGTGTGCACTTCAACCTCACATCAAGTGAAAATATTGCGCGAGGGTTCAAGGAGGTCACCGCAGCCATGGTGAACGATATTAAAGTAATCTATGATTCTCCTTTCGATGATATAATTGTTGGAAATATTCGTAACAACATAATGACCTGTAGCGGAGAAAGAGACCACCTTGAAGGCCGGAGTGGGAGCGACACGTACGTGGTGAAAAATACATGTAGGGAATTAGAAATACTGAACAGTGATTCGTTCGAAACAATGGATTTACTACTACTGAACTGCTCCAGCTCAGATATCACAATGAGCACGGAAAACTCTGATTTACTGATTAAGTATAAACACGATGGAGTGAGTCATGTCGTCAGGTTAGTTGATTGGTTTGTCTCCAGTCGTAATCAGCATTTAATCGCAAAGACCCAAGACAAATGGACGTTTCTACCTCCAGAGTCATTGGAAACCTTTACGTCTTACATTGAGCCTTATGAGATAGAAACCGCAGAAAGCTGTGATGGAAGTGTTAAAGTATACGATTTCAATCAATCGCCTTTTGAAGAATTGCAACGATTCGTGGCAAATGCATCCAACTGCCGTTTCGTCATAAATGGCAATAGTCAAAACAACTACATCGACCCAGGACCCAGTGACTCGTACGGTTATCAAGTACTTACCGGAGGTAATGGATCAGACACATACGTGCTTGGTCACAACTATGGTGTAGACAATGCCATTCATAACTACGCCACAGATGGACAATATGATCACATACTGTTCAATGTAATATATAGTGACATTAGGGTTGAGCAATTCGATAATGACATCGTCCTTTCTTCAATATCAGTCAACAACTCTGTAAATGTCAGTCTCCATGACTACATACTCGGTGACGAATACCAACATATACTCATTCATGCTTCAGATGGAATCCTATTTCAAGTTAAATATCGAAACTACACCATCAGCAGGGAAGTCTCATTGATCGATTACTCAGACTCGCGATTCAGCCAGGTCATATCACCCACTACAAACAATGACACATCATTCGCTTACGTTAGGGGGATATTTGGATCTCAAAAAGAAGACAACGTAATCCACGGAGGGAACCAAACAATGAAAATAGTCGGAGGAAACAGTGATGATGAAATTTACGGTGGAAACTTTACACTTGGTGAGGAAATCTATGCACTGGATGGGGATGACTATATCGATGGTGCTGGAGGAGATGACAGTATAGCTGGTGGAAGTGGTAATGATATGATATTTGGTGGAGACGGTAATGATGATATTTATGGTGGAGAAGGAGCTGATGAGATCGATGGTGGTGATGGGATCGATTCCATTGTATTCAGTGGTGATGGAGAGACAGCTAGTGGGGTATTGATCAATCTTGTATTTGGCGTTGGACTACATGGTGATGCTGAAGGTGACAGATATGTATCGATAGAAAATATCGGCGGGTCTGAGTTTAGTGATTCATTGATTGGTGATGGAGCTGATAATGACATTAGGGGCAATGGTGGAGATGACTATATAATTCCTGGAGGAGGTTTTGATATACTTGAAGGAGGACTGGATGCTGATATTTATGATATGACAGAATCGTACGGTCTCAAAATCATCAATAATTTTGCAGCCGACGATACATTGGACACAGTTTATTTTTCTGACGTAAGCTTCAATGAAATGTGTTATTTCTTCATTGGAGATGATCTCAATGTTGTCACCTATTACAATAACAGCAACGCCACTGGAGCAATGACAAGAGCCTTGCTGTATCAAGAATATTTGGAAGTACAATTGCTGTATTGGTCTGGTAACGAGTCATACCGTCATATAGCTTTGATGTTCTCCGATGCATATGTCCACCCAGAAGACACCTTTACTGCAATCGAACGTGACTTCAATGCAACATCAACCGAACTTCAAGACGAGACACTGTCATTTATTTCTATAACATCAATTTCCGAAACATCAGTTACGTTAACACTTGAAATGAGTTCGCTTAGTTCATCCAATCCTCTACCGGATGATGCTGCACTACATTATATGTATTATACTGACTTTAATACAACCTCAATTAGCACATTTGACCTGAATTACAATGACTACAGTGGGTATGGTAGTGCCACCGTGAGTGACTTAAAAAGTGGTGAAAAACAATTCTTCGTAGTCGTATTGAGCGTCTGTCAAGTGCGAGCCACCGTTTCCTCTATGCTTACAGTAACCACGATTCCAAATCCACCTGCCATTGTAGACGTTTCAGCTATTCCTGGTGGCTTTGATGTCAAATGGACAGCTCCCGATAACGAAACTGACCCTAATGTTTTGTACTATAATTACACAATTAATTATTGGCAATCAGAAAAACCACACGAAGTGTACAGCATTGAGTATGACGAACCACTGGGCTATACTGCTCAGTATGATATATTCGCTAGTCATTTGCATCCAAAAAAGGAATACGTAATAGCTGTTGCCTCAAGAATCAACGAAACAATGAGTCAATTCCTTTCATCAAACCCTGTAATAGCTGGAGACAGTATTTGTTCAAACTTCAACTCCCTTCCCGCTCACGTGTACATTGACAGAATAGAACTGGTTAATGGTAATTCCAGAGCTTATTTGGCTTGTAATGACTTCTACGAAATCAATGGACAAGACTACTATGACTGTGATGTAAGTGTTCCAGTGCAACCCTATTGTACTCTCGTTCGTTGTAATGCAGTCCATGACAGTGTTTTAAAGGCTATTCCAGTTCACGCATCAGTTGCACACGGAGAGACCAATGATTGGACATGCTTCGATCACTATGAATTGGCTGGAGGTGGGAATACTTTCACAAGTACGTGTCACGGTACTCATGGATGGGTTCCTCCCCTACCAACATGTGTCCAAAAGCCAGCATGCTCACCGTATCCCTCCATTCAAAACGGATTTATTCAACCTTCATTCGCTTATCGTGATGAACAGATCACATTTTCATGCCAAAATTATTACATCAGAGAAGGGCCAGAGAAGAAAACGTGTGTTGCCTCAGGAAAATCCGTAGTATACAGTCCTTCTTTAAATGTACAGTGTATCAGGAAGTCGTGCCCAAAGCTATTCCCTCAACCACACGGAACATACAGTTTACCGAGTGGAAATTTTGTAGATCGTTTCTACCTCAGTGGCGAAGTTGTTAACCTACAGTGCAATAATGGATACTACGTAAGGAATGATCCAAGTAACCCTGACAAACAGACTCTAACTTGCACTATCGAGGGCCACTGGTCAGTTCAACAACAGGTGTGTAAAGTAGCGATATATTTCACATATATATATGAATACTTGTTTTATATCACTGGCCAAACAAATTGCCGTGTCAGTGGCTGGTCTGGATGTAACATTGCTCCTGGCAAGACTTCTGAGTCATTGGCTTGTGAGACACTAGGAGGACACATACTGTTGTCCAAAACACATACAGCATACGACCTGATAATAAAATGTTCTTTAAATATTTACTTTACGCATCCCCCGGCACTTCCAAATAGCCCATTGTCGAATAATTTTGCTGGCAGACTTACCATTGAATATGCTAGTGGGGCAACTGCGGTAGTCTGTCCAGATATAAAAAGCAGTAACAGCATGGAACATATTTGCTCACAACTTGGATATTCAAATACACAGTATACAGAACAGCTAATCAACGTTGCTGGATATTTTACAACTAAGGAAGTACAATATTGGTTTGCAATCCTCGCAGATAAAAAGCAAACATGTACGAAGATGTTAAGCTGCCGTAGAACATGCGACCCTCTCACAATACCAGGCCTAGCTCATCAATGTGATACGGTTTTTGAGGGTGAGAAGTGCTACCTGGACTGTCGTCCTGGTAGTGTACGAATTGGTCCTAGGGAGAAAGTATGCCAAAGCAATGGAAAGTGGTCTGGGGGTTCCACATCATGTGATGGTAAATAAATGAAAACACACACATACATTTATCAGTATATATACAACAGTGTTTGCGTTAAGGCCTTTATGTGGTGCATGGCCATGCATCTTTACGATGATTTTATACCACCAGTAGAAGCCATGTGTATATGTGCGGGTATGCCCATGTTAACCACCCATACCATTTTTTTCAGTGAGTATAAATGTACATACATGCACCGACTGCAAGGGGGTGGGCATAATAGATTTATTTCATGGAGTATCAAACTTCGATATGCCTGAATTTTGAGTAATTTTTTAATTTTTTTTTTTGGCTTAGTTTTTAATGATATTTATGAGCAGAACAATGGCTCGTTATTAGCATTGAACAATGGGTCAATATAGAATACATCAAAGGGTTGTATACCCTATACCACAGCAGTATATGAGTTTTGTACTACACAGCAATTTCCTTTGAAATTTGGGTCTATCATGGTACAAATATATTTGTACCGCGGGAAGCCATAAGATAAAAGGTGCCAACACGAGTACATCTGGTAAGAAAACATACCGAAAGTAGTAAAGACCAGTATAGACCACACAGTTACAGAGATTTGCAGTTGCACCCGAGCAATGACTTATATAGCTGTCTGATTTCTATCTCAAACTTACTCTGGAGATGGCCGCAAGGGGGTCTTTGACATTCAGATAAGTTGGAATGTAACATGGATGCAACAAGACGGTAAAAAGCGATCACGATTTTCTCCTTCAAACGAAGTGCCGTCGTTGAGGCTACATATATGAAGTTGGAAGAACGCATCACAAGTGCATGAGAATAATTATAGACTTTTATGCTGTTTTTTTCTTTTGTAGTCTTGCCTGCTTTCTTGTTTGCTGCTTCGGTATTCTTCAGGTAACAAGGGTATGAGTTTTTCTTCCTAAACATTTTATGGCATCCCATGCTATATACATGTAGATGTTCGATACCGATACCAAAATACTCGATACTTTGATACTACTCGGGATAGAAACGGTATCGAATGCAATTTTAGTATCGAAATATTCGATTCCGAGTACAACCACACCCACTTAACTTTAATAATAGCTATTAAACCAGTGTTAATACATAAAGTTTTGTTCCATAATGTTGTTAAAGGGTTAAAAAAATGTCATAATTATTATAATTATTAAAAAAAACATGGTGCCCAGCCACAATTACATCATAAGCTACAGTAAAGTGGGTGCTAGTAGAGCTTCCTACAGCTTCTATACTGTGGTACTCAGAATCGTACTCAATAGACCCTCGATACTCAGTCCAGAAGTACTCGGAATCGAACTGAATTAATTTTTTATGGTATCGAACATCACTACCATGCTATGCATGGTACAAACCAAATAGAACATAATCACGTTGAGTTGTATCACTCAATGATACCGTAGGTCGGAATATTCTCGCGACTGCTAATTCTTATGAATTATTAATCAGTTATAAAGTGTTTATACAGCTTTATAAACACTTTACTGATTAATAATTCATAAGAATTAGCAGTCGCGAGAATATCCGGAGAATATCCCAACCTATGGTATTCATAATCTCTTGGGATTATCATTTTCATGGATATATTCTGGTACACCCAAATATCCTGATATATGCTTATATTTTGTTACTGGCATGCATGCATGCATGTACCATATACATATAAATCATAACATGCCCAATCGTATATCCTTCTATTTCTCGTATAATTATATAGACGATCAATGGAAAACAGATGCTGACAATGAAGTCATAAAGGCACCAAGCTATGCTGCAAATAGTAATCTTGCTCAGATCGTGGCTACGTCTCTCGCTACCAAGTATCCTGATGTGACGTGGGTCGTAGTGATGTATGATCCTGTTACTGCTACTGATAAGCACAAACTATACACTGACACTAAAGGCAATTATGTGTACTCTCACTTTGGCTATAACAACAAAAATTTTGTAGTTGGTCGTTACACCACCAGTCCAGATACGTCTGGATTGGATTTTTTAAGTGAGATAAATCAAATAAGTAATCTTCATGATAGTTGTAAGAAGTACTGCAGCACGTTGTTTTGCCTCTTTCCATGGTTTGATACGAATTCTCAAGTAGCTGCATTGAAAATATGGGACAGAATTAGTTTAAACCATAATGTACGTTTATCAATGGTTGTTCGAGGAGATCATGCAAGAGTGTTCTTTGCAAGGCAAAAACCGAATGGGTCCTTCCTTTTCGCTAACTCACTAGGTACAGTTTCCTGGGACCATAGAGTTTTCAATATGAGATTCAGTGGATGTCCAGGACGTGTTGATAGGGCCATCATTATGGCAGACAATGATAAATAATTTTAATATAATACTCGTAGTATAGGCCATCACTTGAATTAATTAAATATTATAAAAGTGTTTTTTTTTTTTTTTTGAAAAATTTATTTGCATTATGTATAGGACTTATCTTTGATCATTATAACATTTATTGCATATGTAAATATATAGTAGGACTTTTATAATATTTGTAGGCTTTAACTTTGGGCTCATTAAATTTCAGTGATTTTTTTTTTCTTCACGATTCATAACTAAAACGCAATGGGCAATTTTTTATACGTGCGCATGCACCACAAGACCACGGATTAGACTAGACCATGTGCTGTTCGCAATTAATTAAAAATGCATTTCCCCGTTTTGCCGATTCGCATTTGTTTAAACACGCAATCAAAACCCGGCATACGGAAACACATGATTCTACCAACACATGATTCTACCAACATAGGTATATAGTATACATGTATGTATGTATGTAGATCAGTTATTATACTATAACACACTGCGTGCTATTTACTGCATGCATGAGGTACATCGTGCTAAACAAAACCGGTACACTAGCTAGCTCATGTCCCCATACCCTCCTTTTTTGCGAGGGTCTGGCTACGCGAGACTTTGTCCTTGTCTACTCTAATTAAAGAGCACTCTCGTATAATAATACATTACAGTTATTTCTGTTAAAGCATCCTGGCACTGGGTATATAAAGTGTGTGTATTACTGACTCACCTCGCAGTGGAGAATATGGGTATTGTCTTCGGCTCAAGGACCAGTTGTATCAATGATTTGGTTACGTCCCATAGCCGGTTTAACACACTATCAATAGCGTATTTCTAGCAATGATCTTCAAGTCCTGTAATTAATTAAACACATTATTATTATTACATTATTAACCCTTTAGGAGCCAGTATATCATTCACTCGTAATCTAACACAATCATGTTTAAGGAATATAATAACTATAATAATATAACTAGTAATAATTATTAATAAACGGTTTTACACAAAGCGTTATTACAAATAATATTAGGGCGGTTTATAATTAAGGGAGAAGGGCATTAAATAGAATCGTAGAATATAACTTCACTCTCCATTACTGTACAGCAAGGTATAGACTACATCGATATTATTATTAACCCTTTATTGCTATATTTTAACCCTTTATTGACCAGTACCAAATCTCGTACTAATTACTATACACAGCTATACAGAGCACATTAAGTACAGTAGACAACTGAATAAACTAATAGGATATAAAATACACTAATAAACGGCTCACTATGGGTCCGTATAAACCCCACATTGAAATATAACCCCGCCCCCTTTAACAGTAATAATGTATTCAATGAGATATATACTGTATATCTAAGGATATACTTCTGGTTACTGGTCTTTTCAAGCTATACTAAACCCTTCAGCCATCTCTGGACTATATCATTTAAC
>JAYJLX010037090.1:4860-16202 GCA_036873525.1 Chalinula nematifera | reverse complement strand
AAGATGAAAAATAGTTGATTTTTTAAGGCAACCGCGATTTTTTAAGCCCGTGAATATTACCGGCTATACGGTATAACAATGGCTGTGGCATGAATTACACAGTACATATTAGCCAGATTAATCTCCTCTTCAACAGAGGCGGCTCCATTGCTTGGTTCTCTGGAAAAGCTCTGTAGATGGTGTGCTTGAAGCACAACTTGTAGGCGCTGCACCCTGTCCTTCATGTTATTAGAGGCCCTCTAAGTTGTGTTGAATTGGGCATGAAGAGATTCAGCACCTTGTTCCCCCATCAAACCTCTCGCTACTCTCCACTGCTTGACCCAGGGAAGGACATGACCTTCTAACATGTGGAGTTTGTGGAAGAAGGTAGAGTCAGGAAAAGTATCTCGATAGTATGCCGCGAATTCGTCGATGTAAAGGCCTGCATGGTGGTATGTATAATGCATTGTATATACTATTATACTTATTATAAGTTGTTATCACAGTACCTAACGAGGTTATTTTAATGTCGGACAGTTCAAAGGTAGAATCAAAGAGCTTGTGGCAGTTGTAGAAGAGACTGAATGCTTTTAGGAATCTCCGAGATACCTCTTCTGCTTTTGGAAGCATCTGTGGACTGTGCTTAGTTGCCACTTGAATCGGAGATTCACACAAAGTTGCTGTATTGATTGGCTAAAATAAAGTAAGATATAAAATTTGAAAATGAGATACGTACATTAAAGTATTACTCAGTTCTACTTTTAGAGTTCTATGAATATGGTTCCCAATAAAGGAACCACCGTGGTAAGCCTGTCGCTCTACGTTAAAAGAGCTCAAAGCTTCATCCAGCACCTTTACAAAAAGTCCATCTTCCTTGCGGAACCCTTTCCTTAAAATCCTTTTCTGTTGATCAATCAGTTTTTGCTAAAACAATGATGGTAAGTATTATTATATTGCATACACACTTAGTATAATTATACTTACAATTTCAGGGATTTGTTTTGTATTGGCATCAATTAATCGCGACACACCTTCCACTTGTGGATTATGTCGGCAGTTGGGAACTGTGAGTAAGAGGAGCACAAGCACTTGTTCAGCCTGATGTATTTCATCAGTGACACGTTTTTGCTCATCTTCTAGATCTGTCAATCTAGTCTTTGCCTTGTGGTAGTTCACAAACGATGATGCTGACGACGATGATGAAATGGCTGATGGATCACTAAGCAATGTTGCCTCCATGTCCAGCTGATGGCATTCACTCTCAAGTAAAGTAAACAATCTTTGAAAGATTCCTAGAGTTATATGTAATCCTAGTGGGCATACCTACACATGTTGTTTAATTTAATGTCATATAGCATGTTTTCATATGTGCATGTGTATATACATGTGCGTTTGGTTTATTATATATCTGAGGTAAAAGGAATGTTAAAAAAAGTTGGTCCTATGACATTCTGATGTAGCTTGGCCTTTCTTAGATCTCCTCCACTGCCAAGAAATTCCTTGTGGTTTTTAGAGAGTGTGTCCAATGATCTCGGAGTCACTTGTCGTTCATTTCTAGGAATTTTCATTTGTTCTGACAAAATTGAACACCATAAACAAGAGTGACGACCTACAAAGAACAAGAGGTGTGTTATAATTAACTTGGTATTATTGAATTAATACCCGATTATACATACCACTAGCTCCAGACAGGCCATACATATGACAAAGAAACTCGTAGTCACCAGACATGAAGAATCTGATACTGTATTCCCTGTGAAACGACAAACTCGGTTAGTTGTGTTGCTTTAGTAGCATTAACTTTTATCCTTACTTCCAACTGGCTTCCTGAAGTTCAGCTATTTGATCATGGTAGCGATCCAGAGCTATGTGTAGGTTAGCTGATGAGTCAAGTGCCTCAAAAACCGAGAAAACACAGCTGTTTCTAACAGAGTTAGGTTTGCTAAGATTAATCAGCTGCAAGGATGCCTTAAAGGAGGAACCTCCCTTATCTCCTCCCAGTTTGATCCAGATTTCATTGGATGGAATCAATCCATTGTGCCATATCAACTGTTCAAGTCTAAGGTACATAATATATGTAAAAACAGTAATAGACATTGCTAAATACTTTGTGTGCGCATCACCTTTGCTTCTCATCAAGTAGGTGAAAAACCATTACTTTCAGGTCATCAATGAATACCAATGGCGCAGGGCGCAATTCCTGACCACCTCGTTTCAAGTTGAAGCTAAAGGGAACCGATTCAGCTCTGATCTCGAGTTGTGATAGCTGTTGTTTCATGAGTGCTCTCTGTTTCCCCTCACTCGCCATGTTAGCTCCCCAAGATTTCATCCATCTACAAGTACATTATATTATATTATACACTATTTGCACATGTACATTGCATTGTATATTATACACGACATTTGCATTCTACATGTATATGTACATATATGTACAGTAAGTGTTATAATGACATAATACGCTATTGGTACCTTCTCATTAGCCTTAGCTTTCTCCCTGGCAAACATAAGTCAGCCTTCATTGCCAAGCCAGCTTCGGGAGGAATGGTAATGGAGAAATCAGCATCTTTCATAATTTGTTTCCGTTCCTCAGTTGGAAGCTGTTTTACTTCATCAGCCATCTCACTGTCCGTGTCTCCTCCACTAATCTGCTTCCTTATCTGCGCCATTGTCTTGCTCCTTCTCCGTTTGGTACATGAGGATGACTCTCCTGATGGAAGAGTCGGACTGGTGACCTTGATCAAGTGTAATGGCTATGAAAAGTAAGTTTATATGTTAATAAAGTACATGCATGCAGGTCACAACTAAACGTACATTTCCTCTTCTTGGCAAAGATTGCTGTCGTTGTCTGTTTGGTGCAGCATTCTGCTGACAAGATTGACAGCTACCTGTTTCTCCAGTCTAGTGGGTTCAGCTTCCAATGGTTGTTGAATGACATCTCCCAGAGTGATTTCCGTACTGGTATCAAGTGAGTGGTGTTGCTTGCAATCACTTTCAACCTGTTCTAATCTAATATTCTTATCACATTTAGAGCACTTAACAGCTACGTCACACAAAACTCAATTAACCAGGGTAGAAACATGAGAAAAAGTGGCAGTGGTGGTGTTGTGGTCATTGGAACATCCTGGACAAGTGAAGATTGCCTTTTCAGCCACAGTAAGACAACAATCACTACAAGCTAGTGATTTACATGGTTGAATTTCCACAGGCTTCACAACAATGCTACCACGAAGTACACGCAATAGGTGTTCATTGTATGAACCATTTTCGATGATGGTCGATTATTAGCCACTTCTCGAATGTGTTGATGGAGTTGGTTTGGCCGACCAGTATATGACCTTTTTTTAGGTCTCCCTCCTTTACACTTGTCATTACATATTTTACAGTCAACTGAACTATGAGGGACCAATTCATACTGCTCTCGTTTCACTGGCTGCATCTTGAAGCTGTTTTTACCGTCAAATAGCAGCTGCTGCAGAAGATCTTTGGATGAACGTTAGGATCATCATCGGAAACATCGATTCCAAATAGCTGGAAAACCTCTGAGTACTGCTCAATTGAAATTTGGTGCCTCGTAGTCTCTTACAGCAGACACGGCAGTGGTCAGCCAAGAAATCAAGATGCGTCTGTGATATACTATTAGTCAAAAAGCACATCTTTTATTGATAAAATTCTTTAAAAAAAAAATTCTAACCTACTTATTTTTTTGACATTATAGTGTAGTTATGCTTACTTGTTATTTTCCATTATCTTACAGAGACAGGAAAACTTTTAGTAGTAGTGTAAACAGCCACTTAAGAAGATCACCTTTAAGCAACCGCTAAGAGTGCAGTGTATACAGCTGCTGCGCAGTACATCTATAAAAGTCGTAGTGCGCAGTGCTGTTTTGCTTAGTTAGCAGAAGTTTTTCTACGTAATATTATATCATACTTGCGTGGTTGTGGTTTTTACTATGAATACCGTTCAATAGCAGGATGTGATGCAAGAGGAAGAAACATGGCTGCTCATTTAAGCAATACCGTAAACAATATTTCAAACTTTAATTATCAATTGTATGCTTTAAATTAAACACCCGTGAGCCATTTGTCATGATAATGTACAGTGTCACTATCTATATTGCATAATATTACTTCATAATTACAACATTGCCCACTAAGGACATGCATATAGTGTTGCAACTCAATGCCAGGATCACTAACATGCCACGATGACTAACATGCCACGATGATCCTACGGTAAATGGTCTTACTAGTACAGTACCTGACAAAAGTCACTTACATCATTCACTCAATTTTCGCACGTGATCACGAGTGCAATTCCTCACGAAGAGTGCGTAAAGTACGACATTTCGCAAACGGCGAACGCATGATCCCGCGCGTGTTATTACGCACGTGACACGCATTCGCAGTACATGTAATAACGTGCATGATATGAAGGTCACGTTCACGGGTGTTCACGCGCGCGTGTTGTTAAATGGGCTGGGCCATGCCATGGCATACAATATGGGATGGGAAACTACATGTATTACGTCACAAACTCCTTAGCAACGGATCCATAGCAACAACTCACGTGCTTCTGCTTACAGTGTATATCATGAATACAGTTGAAGAAAAACAAGTGGAAAATGGTGGTTTGAAATCTTTGGACTACGAGCTTCTTTCTAGTTTCTACTTTTTGTTTGGACTCTGTACGATTTTTGAAACAGCAGTTACGCCTCCATGGACTGAATCTATAGCTGGGTTGTTCCGGAAACTCGAACGTTTTCCCAGGAATACAAGGTAGTCTATTAGTTGTATCTATATTATACTATGTCTAGGATAAAACTTACTACTAGTACTATAAACTAGTTGCCACTATGTTTTTTGTATGCGCTATTCTATCATTCAGTAGTACCTTGATAAACGTCACGAATATTGATTTCTTTACATGTAATATATAAGTCCTATACTTGGCATTCCTAACTGAAACTCTGGCTTCTTTTTAAAAGTCACTTCAGTATCTATTATTGTCTGTTATTCTTATTCTCCAATGTTTTGTAAATGCAAATGTTTACTTTACTTGTGTAGCTCGGTAGCTGAATCAGTGATCATGACTCGGGGATTGCGTTTCACAGCCCGCTGGAGATGATGATCTATGGAGCTCTGTAGATTGAAAGATACATTTTATCTCGGACTAGTTCTGAGCATGCAAGAGTCGGAAAGATGTAGAATATGCTTGAATTCATGCTATAGTTATTCAATTTTTATCAGATTTTCGATTTGAGTTTTTTTCACATTATAAAAAAATAGTGGGAACATAATTCATAATTATAAATATATATATATTATATATACTAATGTGTAGATTAAAGCTTCTTATTAATGACTCAGTACCTCAAATCCCTGGGGAAACTCTGTGAAAAAAGAAATAGAACTTACAAAAACTAGGTACATAACGTGCACGGTGTTGTCAGTAGTTGTCCTGGAGACGTTGTTCTTCACTTTGGAATGTGTATTAAGCGGTTGCTAATTAGAATCGTTAAGGGGCAGAACCGGGTGGAGTTATACAACTAAAAAAATTCCACATGAAACACGCGTGACTCCGAAGACGACAAGGAAGACATGAATAATGCCACTCTCTGAATACGAAAGACAAAGAGTTGTATCTCTATATCGCCATTTAGATGACCCATCTGCTACTAAGATTTCGGAAATCCTTAGATTTGAAGGAATTGTAACGACTAGGTAAGACTAGTTTATAAAAATAGTATTACTAGGTATAAATACAGTATTATACTGTAATGTACAGTAATAGTTCTGTATACATGTACAGTATACTAGTACTGTACTGTAGCTGTACAATACATGTGTGTAGATAGTGTGCGTGTGACGTGCATGGTATTGTACCACGGCCATGTGTATCTATTACAGTATATTTTGTTTCTTCACACTAGACAAACCATTCAGAGCACAATTGAAAGGTTTAGGGCAACTGGAAGTACTGTAGACGGAGAACGGAGTGGCCGACCGAGACTGCTTAAGAGAGACCATTACATAGCAATTGATAACTTAATGGATGAAAATAATGAGTTAACAACACCTCGTTTAAAAGACTCTTTGGTTCAGCAATTTCCTAACTGTACTGCTTCCGAAAGAACAATAGCTCGAGCTAGGATGGAACTGGGTTGGGTGCACCAAACAGCCAAATATTGCCAACTTGTTAGGGAAGCAAACCAGAGAGTTCGTTTTGAATGAGCTCAGAAAATGCTTAATGACAATGAACAGTTCGACGATGTAATATTTACAGATGAATCATCGTTTCAGGTTGATTATCACGCAAGAAGGGCGTATCGACGATTGGGAGAACCAAGAATTCTGAGGCAAAAGCCGAAGCACCCAGTGAAAGTGCATGTTTGGGGAGGCATTTCCAAAAGAGGAGCGACAAGCATTGTGTTGTTCAAGTCTAATATGACTGCGACAAGATATACTGAAATCTTGGGTGCCGCACTTGTCCCTTTCATATCTCAAAGCTATCCCACTGGCCATCGATTATACCAGGATAATGATGTAAACACACCAGTCGCTGGGCTCAGTGGTACTTCGATATCAATTGGTGGCGAACCCCTCCGGAAAGTCCCGATATCAATCCAATCGAGCTTGTTTGGGGTTCGATGAAGGAAGCTATCAGGAATAATTACAAACCAAGAACTCTATCAAGTCTAGAAGACAGCATCAAAGATTACTGGAAAACTAAGTTAACTCCCGAAGTATGTACAAGATATGTACAACATATTCATCGTGTTTTGCCAAGAGTTGTAGAAGTGAATGGTGGACCAACTTGAATGTAATTTTTTTTTTTAAATAGTATGGAAGTCATCAATATAATTATTATTTTAATGAAAATGTAGGTATTTCTTTTCTGTTTCAAGTCAGTATATGTATGTTTGAAAGAGAACTTGTTAATAACAATTTACTGTTGCATCATTCTAATTTTAACAACAATCTACATGTATGGTGGGACCACGCCTACCACTAGCACATGATTCTGTCGATCTACCACGCATGATCAGCTGTACCACGAGTGATTCTACCCATAGCACGCGTGTTTTTCTTGAGCAAGAAGACTAGTCTGTTAGCTGTGATGTCCGCAAACGTTTGTTGACTAGATCCTGGTCCCAGTCAGGGGAAAATAGCAAAAATCACCAGGAGATTCATTTTAGATGAAGGAGAGCTCCGTGATGGCCAAGATGTTCAGCTTCAAATGAGTTGGAAAAAGGGTTCCAAGGCTAAAATCTGGAGAGCCTCGGTGGTAGACCTGAATCAAGACACACGACCAAGAGAACCACCCGTTAAAGAAAAAAAGAAACGCACTAAGGCAGGTGGACCACCCGCTCATATACGAAAATCAATGGAGAAAAGGGATAACGATGATTTTACGTTCGAAGTTGCTACTGCTTATATCGAAGACCACACAACAGAGGAACAAGAACGCCAGAAAGAGGAAGAACGCCAGAAAGAGGAAGAACGCCAGAAAGAGCAGGAACGCCAGAAAGTAGCTTACTTTTGTCTTGAAAGATGAGGACAATCTGTTTGTCTTGAAAGATGAGGACAATTACGACAATACACGGGATAAATATGCGCGCGCGTGTGGTGCGTACGCGTGTAAATGCGTGGCGCGTATAAACAATGTTTTTTTTGCGCGTCGCGCAAGATCGCGCGTTCGCAAGTGAATTCACGAGCAATCACGCGAAATGTTTTTATGCTTTTTGCGAAGTACAACACGGTTCTCTCGCGCGCAATAATGCGCGAAAACCACATAAAACGTAAGTTTTATTTGTCAGGTACTGTAGATCTAAATGGCATAGAATAATCATACTTTGAAGGCTCAAGTGCAGCATGGTAGTTGATAGAGTATAATGTATAGTTTCATGATGAAGTATTGTATATAAATTCCATTCCTTGATTAGATTATAATAATCAACTAAGTTTGAGGTGTGATGTGATCAGTTGTTTATCACCATAGAAACATTGATGTCATATGCATTCTGCTAGTGCAAATTCGTGGTTCAAGATTTCCAAGATTGCTGGATTGACCACACCTTCTTTCCCAATGTCTGCATTTTAACCCTTTCTTCGCTAAATTTATTCAATTAATCAGCCACTCCTTTCCGAAACGTTTTTCCAAAATGATTCTTCATTTATCTTTAAATTGTTGCTTCCTGGCTTTATTGTAAGCGTCCATGCTCACAAGGGATATGAACATTTAGTTCTTGTTAAAACGTGCTCCAGTAGGCATAATCTGATAACATGTGTTTTGTAAATTTACAAAGTATAAACAACAGAATTTTTCCATAATTTGGTCGACCCTTACACACACACACATACATACACGGTTTTGACCAGTGTGGGGCTCACCCCAATAAGTCAATCAAATTGGTCAATTACTACGAGCAATGGTACAATTTTTTGTAATGAATCCTTATACAGCACAAGGTATGTTCTGTTTGAAATTAACTTTTTGAACAAAAATTCCAAAATTGCAATAAAACCAATACATGTAGTACATACGGATTACAAAGCAAGTGACTACAAACTCTATTGACTTTGCCTTGCTAAAAGTAAACACAAATGAATGGACTATACAATAGTCACTCTACATAATAAACACACATTTGCTTTAGTTTACATGTAAAATAATATTATATCAAATCTAAATACTCAATATACAGTGTACCAACTACAAAATAATGTTGTGGCACAAACCTTAACATACACTGTAATGAAGAAATCGTATTGTCCTTTGCAGTGATCAGTGTTCTTAGCGACAAGACTCAGCATTTGAGAAAAGTGTGTGTTGCAAACTTCCCCGAAACTACTGCCAGCATTCTATACAACATACATGTAAAACAAAAAAAGGAAAATTAAGCAATAGTGAGTCAGAATAGTTTTTAAATTTTTTTTAAGACATTAAACGTGTACGTACAATACCTGAGGAACTCAGGAATTAAACAAGCAAGTGCATGTGCTGTACATACATGTACTGCAATACACTTACAGTATACAGTATAGTGCAAAAAAAACGCTAAGTAGGGAAGCGTCAACATTCCGAACGCAGACCGTAGTACTCTCGAATTTACGCAGTACAGCACAGTAGTGTACATGTAGGTAAAACGCAGCACTAGCGTATTTTCGCAACACAATTGGCTACTGCTACGTTGCGTAGTTCGAAGGGGGCGTGTGCGCAATTGTTGTGCGCATGCGCATTTAATTTCCCCTCCCACCTGTTGGAAAGACCACGAACTAACCGCCATCTTGTTGATGTACAGCTGCTTTAAGTATTGTACTCCCGCTTTTACTCGTCGAAGGAGCCGGAGAGATGGTTTACACTTCGTACACGCAACAAAGAATCTTATATTTTGCTGGTTAGTTTAGCAAAAAATTCGTATAGTATACAATATAAGCGAGCGATAAGTGACTCGATGACTTTCATAGTACTGACTGTTGTATAATGTGTTTATAGGTTTGGGGTATAAATTTACTAAAATCGTGGAAGTACTTCGTGAGGAAGGGTTAAAGGTGTCCGTCAGTGGAGTTTGTCGGTTATACGCTAAGTTTTTGACGACTGGAAGCATTGCCAGGCGGCCCGGCTCAGTAAGGCCTACTAAAGTAACTGACGACGTCCTTCGATTAGTCGAAGAGCAAATGCAGCTAGACGATGAGACCACGGCTGTACAACTTCAAAAGCTACTGTTAAGCAAAGGACATCCTTTGTCACTGAAGACAATTCTGCACTCGAGGGAGAAATTAGGATGGACATTCAGAGGTAGTGCGTACTGCCAGATCATACGGCAAGAAAATAAGGTGAAACGATTGCAGTGGGCCCAAGATCATTTGAACGAAGCACTACGTGATGGATTTGGTGATGTACTATTCACAGATGAGTGTAGTATAAAGCTTGAATGCCATCGAAGATTTTGTTGCCGAAAGAAGGGAATGCAAGCCAGACCTAAACCAAGGTACATATACATATACATAGTAAAGGCACATAACTCCGGCCCACGGGCACTGTGCGCCCTCATGCTCCGGATTTATATTGGTAAAAGCCCACCAAAGCGTTCTGTTAACTACACTAATATTATATGTATCACATAAATTTGAGCATGATTAATTTTTTTTTGTATTTTTGTAGACCAAAATGTCCGGTCAAAGTCCACGTTTGGGCTGGCATTAGTTGTGAGGGAAAGACAAAAATAGTCATATTCGAAGGGAAGATGAATGCGACTGGGTTCATTGAAGTTCTCAAGTCAGGCTTAGTACCGTACTTACGAAGTGTGAATTTGATGCCAAGATTTATGCAGGATAATGACCCGAAGTATACTTCGGGTTGGGTTGCAGAGTGGTTCAAGGACAATGACATCAATTGGTGGAAAACACCAGCGGAATCGCCGGATTTAAACCCTATAGAAAATCTATGGCATGAACTAAAAGAATACCTTCACCGTGAGATCAAACCCAAGACAAAAAACGAGTTGATAAATGGAATTTTACAATTTTGGGGTACGGTCGACAAAGAAAAGTGCAGAAAATATATTTCACACTTGAAAAAGGTTGTTCCTAAAGTGATTGCCATGACTGGAGGACCAACTGGTTATTGACGGGGTTTTTTTTTTTTTTTTTTGCTAGTTTTTATAGTTATTTTTTTGTCTCCATGTGATAATAATAAAAAAAAAATTCATAATACATGTAGTTATCCGGCATTGATCATCTAGTTGATCTAGCTAGCTATCATCATAATGGGGTGTGGTTTATAATAACACGTGCGTGCCAGACTGCCAGTCCTCGAAAATCGAAGAAGAAAGACTGACGCGATCTGGGCTGAGAGTTGTCTGCTCTGTGGATACTTAGAGAAGAAGTAATCAAGTATGTTCGTCTGTTTATTGAGCGTTGGTGTTGTTGAGCATATATCCGATAACTTGTTGGGCATTGGTGTTCCTGAGCGCTTGTCTGATATTTGTTGGGCATTGGTGTTCTTGAGCACTTGTCTGATATTTGTTGGGCATTGGTGTTCTTGAGCGCTTGTCTGATATTTGTTGGGCATTGGTGTTCTTGAGCGTCTGCCTGATATTTGTTGGGCATTGGTGTTCTTGAGCGTCTGCCTGATATTTGTTGGGCATTGGTGTTCTTGAGCGCTTGTCTGATATTTGTTGGGCATTGGTGTTCTTGAGCGTCTGCCTGATATTTGTTGGGCATTGGTGTTCTTGAGCGTCTGCCTGATATTTGTTGGGCATTAGTTTTCTTGAGTGCTTGTCTGATATTTGTTGGGCATTGGTGTTCTTGAGCGCTTGTCTGATATTTGTTGGGCATTGGTGTTCTTGAGCGTCTGCC
>JAYJLX010037079.1:0-11058 GCA_036873525.1 Chalinula nematifera | reverse complement strand
GGGTTCCACTGTACATGTAACTACATGTACGGACACCACTCTAACGAGGACACTGTCTGAGTTCCCAACAGTACACTTTTCCACACTAAACTACCAATAGTGTTCACAATAGAGGGGTTCCACTGTACATATAACTACATGTGCGGACACCACTCTAACGAGGACACTGTCTGAGTTCCCAACAGTACACTCTTCCACACTAAACTACCAATGGTGTTCACAATAGAGGGGTTCCACTGTACATGTAACTACATGTACGGACACCACTCTAACGAGGACACTGTCTGAGTTCCCAACAGTACACTCTTCCACACTAAACTACCAATGGTGTTCACAATAGAGGGGTTCCACTGTACATGTAACTACATGTATTAGATACAAACAATCTTTCACACACACTTACTTCTCCTCTCGGCTTCCGTTATCCAATTGCTTCCTTTCAATACTGATATAAAGTTAGGTCTCTTCATGATGCTTCTTATCCTCCTGCCACCGTGACTAGAGGTACTGGTAGACACATTGGGCGGGGCACTGTCTGTTTGGTCAGTACCTTGATCAGTGTATTCGACATTAGCCTTTGATTCCTCTTTGGTCATCTCCTCGAATACCTTAAAAGGGCCTTGCTTATGAAAACTAAAGATGGGGATCAGATAATAAAAAAAATGGAAAAATAATGGTTTAAAGATACATGTATATTATATTGTATTTGAGTGATAAAACACGACAGGGTCAATTACACATAGAGGGTGTGTGCTTAGTAACAAACCATCTCCAGTCAATGAGAATCCATCCAAGGATAACCAAGTAAAATATAAAATAGACAAGAAATGAGACCAGGGGTCCGATCCAAAACTTGGAAGCTACGGAGACCAGAGAATATAACAGAAAAATTACAATAAAAAAAAAGGTGGTAAGCAGAGGTCAATATATACATGTAGATAGAGTATATAGGAATAAACAGTGGGTTTCGTAAACTAACTAGGCAGTGTTGTTTTGATGGATATAGTAATGTTCTTGGGGTCAGTATACAGCTCACCAGTATGGATAGACACAGGATTATATTGGACTAAAAAAAAGGAAGAGAGAGAGACAGACAGATAAATATACAATAATTATGCTATACAGTTACAGTATGCAGTAAAATACACACATGTACAGTATACATGTACATACATGTAAATTGTTGATTTCGTATGGATACCAGCCCCTGATTATATACGTACATGTACATTATGTATCTGTTACATGTGTTATAACTTATACTGTATTTCCTTGTTTACTTTTATCTCCACTATCTCTTAAATCATTTAATCAATTGATAAAATCACAGTATACATGTACTTGCATGAATTACATACATGCACATGTACAATGTAGGTAGACAATCACAGTATGTGAACGTACAGATACTGAATATAAGGTGACTTATGTCGTGTATAATATGACTGTGTTTGTGTGTGTTGAGGCCCGTTAACACATACACTAATAAATACTTATTAATTAAAGTAATCAAAACATTACATTTTCATATGGTATATGTGTACATGTCTAGCCAACCTGATGTATTGAGTCTAACTAGTCCATCAATAAGGTCTCTGGTAGCCTCAGCACACCACTCATCATGGAGTATTGTCACGACAACATAGAAGAAGTTTTGATGGGCGGGGCGCTGTTTATTAAGACATACAGTGGACATCAATGAACAACTTTAATACATATATGTACATGTACATACCTTGTATGTAATGGCTGACAGTCTCTCCATTGTCTGATACACTCCTCTACGTGATGGATACTCTACCAGGAGGTCATTGGGGCACTAAATAGAATAATAGATAAGATAAATTATGTAATACATGTACGTACATAACTGCTATGTGTGTAGATATAATATACAGTATGTATACATCTAAATGGTTCTATACTGTGAATTATACACTATCTGTGCATTATGTGTATATAGTGTCTGTGTGATGTATACAGTATTAGTATCTATGTACCAGTCCATCCTGTACAGAGACCAGAGCACACACATCGGAATCTGAGGTGAGTGACACTAGAACTTCATCACCATCCGTATCACTACCATCCGGGAACTCATATACGTAAAACTGGAGGGGAAGGGAAAGGGAAGGGGGAGGAGGAGACATTTAATCATTAAAAAAAAAATTTAATCTACTGAATACATACAGTACATGTACATGCAATCATGTATACATATTTAAATGAAACATGTCACAATTTCGCCAAATGCTGTTTTACATGTAACTGCCATCTATTCCTTCCTTTTTTGTGCAGTTAAATAAATACATGTACAACATAGTATTATACAGTAGCACTCACCACAGGAGAGGGAGCAGATAAAGTCACATCTACCGATGAATTTAAACTGAAATGAAAAAAAAAAATCATAATTAATGCACACATATGAATAACAATCATTAAGACTACATTGAAATGGTATTGCAACATACAAAGGTTAGCAAAGAAACATACCATGTTTCTTAAGAACAATTTATGTAAACATGATTTTTCTGTATAGCACAAAAAGAGTAACCTCAGGAGTTAAAATTCGCCCGCGTTATTGCAAACAATAGGTATAACTAAGATACCATGTTATGTGCATGTACTTTAATACATGTAAGTGTACAACTGTTATTATCCTGTTTAAATGATGACCATTGCAACCTAATACATGTACATACCTACATATACATGTACTACATACCTACATGTACATGTACATACATACACAATTACAATTACACATATTTGTATACCTTAGTTTATAGTCATGTGCGTAATCCAGTAATACACTGACATTCTGAGGATACTTGGTTGGTAGAGACACATCAATATGAATATAGGATGGAGTGAGTGGGGTACTAGTGTTAGTGGAATAAGCTGTGTTGAGGATTGGACAGAGTGTGCGCTCTACACGTAGGAAACCATGGCTATAGAGAGAGGATGGGAGAGAGAACAGGAAGTGAAATTAAGTGGAATAGAAAGCGTTTTAGACATTCAGATAATAGCAAAAAGGATATTGAAGGTCATAAATGTGAAAATAATCAGAGCAGAGAAAAAGTAACCAGTCAACAGTCAAACATGCACCTTTGGAAGAATGTAAAACATTTGATATTTAAAGGCAAGATATGTACGTACATGTATATGCACACAAACGTATCTAATGTCCCCCCTTTCTATGAAATAGTTGCAATCACAAACATTGAAAATTATTACTCATAGAAAGACAACGAAACCAACATATCAACACACAACACACACTCAACAAAACACACATACAATACACAGTACACTACATGTACATACGTAGGCTTACTGACGTGTTTAGAATTATGAAACACACTAGGAGTTAAGTAAACACATTCAATATCAGAAACAATTCAAAAATGGGGTAACACTGAGCAGGTTGAGCTGTACCAACAATAAACTAACCTATGCATGCATGTAATTTAGTGTGTGTGTAAGAGCCATTACGCAAGAAAATTCAAAGCAGTGTGTTCATACTGAAAGTCAACAATACACAAACTGAAAAGAAGTACGTAAAGCTTACTCAATTAAGGGAAAAAAAAAACAAAAAAAACAGAATTATAAAAAAAAAATTAGTAGAGTATACTGTATGTGTACACATGATAATAGTTGGAAGGAGTGAAGTGAGCAAGGAAGGGCGGGGAGGGGTGATCAAGGTTGGAGGTATAACAACATTAGTAACTGATGGATCAACTTGGTACAGAACAAGGGAATATACAGTACAGTATAGGGTTATCTGTGGTCAAGTCTAACACATGTACAGCTTAATTAACCCTCCTTCCACTCATCTACAAAAAAGCCTAGGAAACCTTACGACCAGCTGGATTAGAAAAGTCAACAAAATTGAGTAGGGTAAAAAAAATTTTCCCCCCTAATTCTTAACATTATACACTCATTTGGTTATCAGTGTGAATAGATGCATGGGGAGGGGGGGGGAGGGAACTCCCAACTCTAGTCTTTCTTCCTTTCTAAAATATTTCCCGAAAACACATCAGTCCTTCAGTCTCCCAATATACATGTACATGTACTCATCATGCAGATTATTACACACATACAGTAAGCTAATATTAGCTATAGGGATATTCAACTGATAAATTTTTTAACATTCTAAACCAAACACAGCTGGCAAGATAGTGCTGCTGACTTAGGGGTGCACTAGCTGCTCTGGTGCACTAAATACACTGCTTGGGAAACAGTACAAAGAGAAAAATAAAGACAGTTGATATAGGTCATAAGAATGGACAGTGAATATACTTGACACTTCAGCACTTGGGAATCAAATAAAATTAAACTACTACTACTACTGTAATGATCACCTTTGAAATAAAAAGGTTCAAATAATAATTAGCCAATATTATTTTATAAATATTAGAATATCATTTATCATATCATTTATCCCTCCATTTCCCCTAGTCTCTTCCTTCCTCCCTCTCTTCCCCTTCCTTGTATCTCTTTCCCTCCCTCCCTCCCTGTCATCTCTCTCTCATAGTGTATTATATACCTGTCCTGTACATAAGGTATGTTCCAGGAGGTGATATGGCGTCCTTGTCTGACAGACACAAACACAGGGTGACTGAGGTTAGCTTGAAGTGCGTGGGTGGATACACGAAATGGCTGAATAGACAAAAAAAAAAAAATGAATCATCAAAAAGAAGCTAAATTGAAGCAGTCTATACAAACAATGGGGCATATTACACATGTATTATATCAATTACCAGTGGAGGTAGTCTTACAATTACATGACTCAGCTAAGATCAAATAACTTTTAGGGAACCAATCCAAGGAGAAAAAGAGAGAAAGACCTTTAAAAAATCCCAAAAAAATTCCCATAGTTCCCAAATAAATCCCCTCTCCTCTCCCTTTTTGGAGATCTAATGTCCCCTCCATACACACTGGGACATCAAATAAGCTTCATCAAGCTCTTTAACTGATAATGTATCATTAATTTATACTACATACAGCACATAACACACCACACACACATAACATATTAACATATTATACATAAACTGGTATAATATTGATCTGTAGTGATGCAATGAGACATGAATACATGTGCATACATGTACATGTACATAATTATGCAGTTAAAGCCTGTGTCAAATATTGCGAAATTTGAGATGGATGAATACAACAAATTTCTATACCAGTGTTCTTGCATAGCAAAATGTTTTAGTAACATTATTGTAATAATTGTAATGTAAAGCCAGCTTTTTATATACTTGGTATAAAAATCAAAGCACTTATAGATATGATACAAGTAGGGTGAGGGGAGGTATTCTACATCTATAGCATGGCATATCCTGTCTCAATATTAACATTAATTGACAGTTTTTTTTTTGTACCTTTACACTGCTGCACACAAAACATTCTAACATTATACGGTTTATACCATTATACATACATCTGCATACAAAGGCTTCAGTATACTGATTCACATCACATATATACAACGTGTACGTACATACCAAGGAAGCATGGTTAGTTATATTGTACGAGAGTGTTAGCATTGTCTCTTGGGTCACGGTTTCTGTTGTCCATTCACCGATGGTTGCCTGTGCTCCGTGAGAGGTGGCGGGCAACATTAGTAGTAGAAACAACAACACCACCAGGTGCAAACTACGATGCAAGCGTGGCTTCATGGATGATGACCTCGTATGCTGCATGGTGAATGGAATAGTAGATACAAGTTCCAGCTATACTCGGGTACGTAGACTGACGGATGAAAGTACAGTGACACCATTGATCATCGGTTTTATACTAGATCTAGCTAAAAGGGACGAAAAATCGAAAATAGAGAATTATAGAGGACTGTGCTTTGCGCGTCGTTTAAGCACACGTGACTAGTTTCTCTATGCCCCGCCCATACTTTTTTCGTGGGGGAGGAGCTCAAAAAAGCGTTTGATGACTTTGATCAGTTTGATACAGCAGCTCTTGTCGACCAATTGGAGAATGGAGACTGCTTAACATTATTCAGCAACAACCTAGTTTGCTTATAACTACATGCTAGCATTCATTGCCAGGTTGGCTTAAATAAATTTTTACTTTCATAAAAGAAGGGTATATTTAAAAAATTTCAGCTTTATTTTTATAGCTTTCAGCTTTCATCAGTTTCAGCAGTTGAAATTACAGAATATTTTTCACCACATTAGTGGGCTCACAGTGTGCGGGCGGAGCTGGAAAAAAGGTTTCAGTGATATTGAGAAACCTATAAATGGGAAGAGATAATAAAGCGATAATTATATGATTAATTGATATAATTATTTGATAACAACTATCTGATGTGCCTATAGTGATGGCACATGCACATTCAGACAGTCTGCAATACTGTGTGGACTAACTCAGTGTGAATGTTGCGGGAATCACTGAATCTTGCTGCACTGCGCCTGTAACTCTCCAGGATTGGAACACACATGACGTCAGGGATATTAGTCATACGAGATGGTGCCCATAAACCACGGTAATACCCTCCATCTATAATAATATAAATTTTAAACTTTAATTCATGCAAGCTCAAAATCACTGCAGCTACAAATAGCCCATTCAGATGACTATAATAATAAACAATATCATGACAGGGAACTGCATGCGTGGATCGATGTACTGGAGAGTTAAAGTAAAATATCTATATCATACTTATGTCATCATGGAATCGGTCCACTTCAACACCTAGTCCTGGAACACTGGCCCCCAGGTACTCCCTACCTCTGTAAACAGAACTTGGTGGGAGACCAAACGGACGGAACGAGGAAGTTATTGTGTATTCCATACACCTTCCACCGAATGTTTGATTGTACTTCTTTTTCTATCAATTGAAAATTATTAATGTGAAGATTCTTTACTGACACTTAAGACATTAGAATAAAGGCTAATTCACACTACAAACATAACAAAACGTAACGTAAACCGTAATGAAAGCAAATACATGGGAAGAGTATAAATCGTTACCGTAACATAATGAATAGAAAAAAATTCTATCCATAACGTTACGGTAATGATTCGTACTCTTCCCGTGTATTTGTTTTCGTTACGGTTAACATTACGTTTTGTTACGTTTGTAGTGTGAATCAGCCATAAAGAACGCTAAATTTTTTTTTGCTATATTATAAGAACCTGGGCACTGAATCATGCATTGATGCGCACAATAGAATCACATACAAACAAACAACATACACTGACCTCTTTAAAATCAAACCATTCTTGTTTACGTGTCGGCCTTTGACCAGTTCCATCATCCTCAAATTCCCTGATATACACGGATTCTGCTACTTCATTATAAACAATTTCAGCCATACGGAAGAATCCTGTGTCATAATCAATCTGTATAGAATATAAGATATAAGACAGCACAGCACTACACATATGCAACATATGACTGTTGAGTTTGATACACGCTTATGATTGGGCGTTCACAACTAATAAACCATAACACAGTATAGCAATGTGACCACATGCATTAGTGTAACTTAGTATGCAATGGTCACATGGGGGCCAGACCTGCTATACCACCCTGGCTATTAGCTCTAGACTATCACACCTCGTCGTACGTGGCCCCGCAAGACTACACTTATGCCTCCAATAATCCATGTTTATATAATTAATGATAATTTTGCTCACTGACCTCTATCATATCTCCTGCCCATCTTGGAGGTGTAGCGACTGTGAAATAAAAGCACACGAATCACTATGCAGCACTGAGATGATTGAATATAAAAACTTACCACATCTTTGTGGTAATGGTGGTGGCGGTGGAGCAATCACTACTACAGTGGATGCAACCACTGCAAGTAGAAGTATCATAAGGTTCATTTTCTTTCCCCCTGTTTCAAAATCTAATAAGCCAATAACATGCTTGTAACTTGTTAGTTAACCACGTGATGTGCCCCACCCATGCTGATCATGCAGCAGCAGGAGGAGCTTATAGAGGGTCACTGAAGCCAATGTAGATTACTACGATTACTGAACAAATACAGACTATTCTTCTTTCAAGCAATTTACAGTATAGCTATAGATTGAGTTTAGCCAGCTAGTGTCATCTGCTGCTAATGAGATATTCGTTGCAACTAATCGATATGCTTATAGATCTAGCCATTGCGTTGGTTTATAATTTTTACTAAATTATCAAAAAAAAAAAAAAAAAAACTGGTTATTTAAAAAAATTTCAGCTTTAATCTTAAAGTTTCTTCAAGTTCAGCAGTTGTGTACTTATCCTGTATTTCATAGCCTGTTAACTACCACATTAGTGGGCTCACAGTGCTCGGGCGGAGCTGGAAAGGTCACTGTGATATTGAGAAACCTATAAATGGGGAGATATGATAATTGTAATACTATCTGATAACTGATAATTATATCTGATAATTATCTGATGCTTTATAATGATGGTGCATGGCACAGCCTGCAATACTGAATGGACTAACTCAGTGTGAATGTTGCGGGAATCACTGAATCTTGCTGCACTGCGCCTGTAACTCTCCAGGATTGGAACACACAAGACATCAGGGGCATTAGTCATAGGAGATGGTGCCCATAAACCACGGTAATATCCTCCATCTATAATAACATACATTTTATAAACTTTAATTCAAGCTCAAAATCATATGTAGCAGCCTGCAGTTAGCCTATATATTCAGATCATGCATGGGTTATAGTACTGCAATAATGAATAGTATTATGACAGCAGGGAGCTACATGTATGTATGTATGCGGCACTAGAGTATACTGGAGAGTTAAAGTAATACTTATATCATACTTATGTCATCATGGAATCGGTCCACTTCAACACCTAGTCCTGGAACATTGGCCCCCAAGTACTCCCTACCTCTGTAAACGGAACTTGGTGGGAGACCAAACGGACGGAACGAGGAAGTCATTATGTACTCCATACACCTTCCACCAAATGTTTGGTTGTACTTCTTTTTCTATCAAGATTAATGCAAACATCCTTCATGTAAATCATAGTACTCATTACCATAACACAAGTTGTTTCATTTCAAGCATTATCAACCACACCCACTAATTAATCACAATACTTATCTATGGATCAGTAGACTATAGACCCCTCCCGGCTTTACTACTAGCATTTCCTGCACTGTTACTTGTTATTAAAAGCAATGGACAGATACCACAGGACCTATCCCTGACCAATCTAGTCTCGCGGGCCAGTCTCTTAGAATGACCAATTCATGTGTGCATGATAAAATCACATACAACAAACAACATACACTGACCTCTTTAAAATCAAACCATTCTTGTTTATGTGTCGGCCTTTGACCAGTTCCATCATCCTCAAATTCCCTGATATACACGGTTTCTTCTTCTTCGTTATACACAATTTCAGCCATACGGAAGAATCCTGTGTCATAATCAATCTGTATAGAATATAAGATATAAGACAGCGCAGCACACATATGCAACATATATAAGCTATACAATAGTCTCGTGGTGGGCCCAGCCTATAATGACCCCGGCTATCAGCCCTACTATTACATGTCAAATGCGGCTCTGCGAGACTAAAATTATGCCCCTCCAATAATCCATGTTTATGTAATTAATGATAATTTTGATCACTGACCTCCATCATATCTCCTGCCCATCTTCGAGGTGTAGCAACTGTAAAAAAAAAAAAGTACATGAATCACTATGCAGCACTGAGTTCCAGTGTTTGATTGATTGTTAGAACTTACTACATCTTTGTGGTAATGGCGGTGGAGGCGGAGCAACCACTATTACAGTGGATGCAACGACTGCAAGGAGAAGTATCATAAGGTTTAGACTCATTGCTTTCCTCTCTGTTCCAGCCAGCCTGCCAGCTAAGCACGTGATGTGCCCCACCCATGCTGATAATGGGGAGGAGGAGGAGCTTATATATAGAGGAGGCCCATGTATCTAGGATTACTGAATTGACTCAAATGCAAACCACAGAATATTTATAATGGCTAGATTCAGTTAAGCTAGCTAATGTCATCTGCTGCTAATGAAATATTCATTGCAACTGATCAGCATGCTTATAGCCATTGCGTTGGCTTATAAATTTTACCAAATTATTGGAAAAAAAGGAAAGGTTATTTAAAAAAATTCAGCTTAAGTTTTTAGTTCCTTCAAGTTCAGAAGTTGTATACTCATCATGTATTTCACAGACCCTTAACAGCTACATTAGCGGGCTCACAGTGTTTGGGCGGAACTGGAAAGGTCACCGTGATATTGAGGAATCTGAAATTGAAAAAAATGTAATGGCACACATACCAGCACAACATATAGTAGTGTAACTAATTATATTACACATCCCATCCAGTTCTTCTACAGGTAGTGATGGTCCATGCATGCAGCCCCACCCAGTATTAACTGCCCCACCCAGTATACTATTTGCTAGCTCAACCCCAGTGCCCCACCCAGCACACTAACTCAGTGTGAATGTTACGGGAATCACTGAATCTGGCTCCCCTGCGCATGTAACTCTCCAGGATAGGAACACAAACAGATTCAACAACAGTAGAACTAGGAGCTGGTGCCCACAAACCACGATAAAACCCCCCATCTGAAACATAAACAAGCTTTTAATTAATTACAGTATATTATATTAATTACAGTATATTATATTACTAACAGTGTCAGCTGGGTGCACTATTCATACAGTGAGTGACAAAAGAACTGAACTGAGAGTTAAGTTTAACATATAATTATTTATCATACTTAATTCATCATGAAATCGATCAACTTCAACTCCGAGTCCTCTAACATCAGCCCCCAGGAACTCCCTACCTCTATAGACAGAATTTGGCGGAATTCCGAACGGACGGAATGAGGAATTCAACATGTATTCCATACACCTACCACCGAATGTTTGGTTGTACTTCTTTTGCTATAGCAAAATAAGGTCAATTATTTTATTGCATGACACAGATATTTGGAAATATATTTTAATGTATATAATAAACACATACATACATACATACATACATACATACATACATACATACATACATACATACATACATACATACATACATA
>JAYJLX010037078.1:0-40777 GCA_036873525.1 Chalinula nematifera | reverse complement strand
GTGTTGAATGGTATTTATACATGTACTTAATCATACTTAGTTGTACTTAAATGTACTTAGTTGTACTTAATGTACTTTAAGGCTGATTCACACTACAAATGTAACATAACATATAACATTGACGTCAGTAACAAAAGTGAATACACGGGAAGAATATAAACTGTTAATGTGATGTTCTTTATTCAACTTTAGCCTTGCATAAACGGTTCATACTGTTCCCAAGTATTTGCTTGCTTGTATAGTGTGAATCAATCTTTACATGTACTCCTTACTCCCACGTGTCGTATTTTAATTCCCACGAGTTGTTTTTTTATTATTATTATTCTTATTTATTTATTTATTTATTTATTATTTTCACGTGTGCGCATGCGCCCTGGGTGAAATCCAAGTCATACCTCCTCGCGGTACCCAGGGGTAACAACCACTAGCTGTGGCTGGCTAACATGACTGGTCAGTATATTTTCTAGTCACAAAAGTATACTGTTAAAATTATTATATTGTGTGAAGTTTATTCTATGAGCATAAAAATTTCCCGAGATATTGTGGGTCTTCAATTCAAAATCAAAGCATATTATAATAGCAAAAATAAATCGTTGCTTATTATGGTGCTCACAAATATCGTTTGGCAAAGTTAAAAATTTTGGAATTCTTTCCCTTTGAAATACAATCATTATTGAACACAGTATATTTTCGCATATGAGTAGTAAACTATTAATAAGAAAACTTCTTTCAAATGTAATGTTTCAGCCCGAAGGCCTTCTTCACCAGCTATAGTAATTTACAAAATAAAAAGATATTACCAGTACATGCAGTATAATCTTTTCACATAACATTAAGCCATTAATAGAAAAAGTTTTTTTAGAATAAAATGATTCTAAAGGCCTTTTTATCAGCAGTATACTTGTGAAGAAAAAATAAGAAACAGGTGATAAAGAAGTCCTTCAGGCTTCAATGTAAGTTTCCTTAAAATATTAACACAATAATATAATTTGTTCATTTTTTTCAATTACCGTATCTACAAGGATATCTTTAAGGCTAAAGACTACTGGCTTCGATTCAAGTACCAACACAGAGGTAGTCCCCATGTATATGGTATGGCCTAGCTGGAAGACGCTCCTGATGTGGAGACAGTATTGGCTTCTACTGACTCATCCAATAGACAAGAGCTCATCAAATACATCGATAAAACTGTTACTACCATCAACCCTGCTGTTCTTCCAGATGGTAGCAATGTATCTGATCCTCCTCTCCCGAAGACCAACCCTCATGTATGTAACCAGTCTTACACAGCTGTGGAGGACCATCATCAGAATTTATGCGATCTAATAGCCACCTGCCAGAGACACATGCGTTGTTCGGCTGCCTACTGTCTATGTACCAAACATGGTGTTCAACAATGCCGCTTTGGGTATCCTAAGCCACTACAACCACAGACAGCTATAGTCACAGAAGAAGATCAAGAGCCCGTACTTGTCACAGCCAGGAACAATGGATTAATCAACAGCTATAATCCAGTTCAACTATCTGCCTGGAGAGCCAACGTGGATATGCAATACTGTGTGTCAAAGCACAAGGTGATTGAATACATCCCCAAGTATACCACCAAAAGCGAACCTCGATCACAACCCATGAAGGGTATGTACAATTAACATCATGCGTAACCTCAAGGATGACAGCTCTGCCCTCAAGATAGTTGGTGAAATAGACTTCTCAGCCCAGGAGACCTGTCACCTCCTCCTTCAACTGCCTCTCATCAAGTCAACCAGAGAGACTTCACTATCCTTAGTCTTGATAGATGTCGTCAAGTAGAGACAATAATGACACTACCAATAGAGCTACAGCACCTTCAATTCTTGATCACTACATCCATCGATCGTCCTGCCAATCAAGTATTTGAAGGTATGACAATTCTCTCCTTTGCCCAGAACTACTCAATGCCGAAGGAACTTGGTACAGCTTCAAAGCATCACAAAATGAAGATAGTGTCTGGCCATATTGCTCTTTTGATCCTGATGGTCCCAAATATGAACAGTACTGTGGACAGAAGTTGGTGCTCCACGTTCCTTTCCAGCGAATCGAGCAGCTCAAAGGAGACTGTGACTCGTTTACTGAAGCCTACTCCCTCTTCCTGCAATCTGATAATTCCTTCATCTCTTGAAGACGATATTCACCGATTGAGAGCATAATTAATATGATGATGTATGCATTGAATGCTGAATTTTTTTATCATTACTTTTATTAACTACTATAATTATTGTATAACTGGGCTCCTGACAGCATGCATTTCTGACAATATCTTGGTGATGTTGACAAATAGCTTTTCTGATTGTATAAAATTTTGACTTGTACAAATTCAATTAAACAAAGGGATATAATGTAATGCAAAAGACAGCTTCATCAGTACTGAGCATACACTATAATTATGTACAGGAGATGACAGTGTTCCAAGCAATACTGGAACAGTTATTCTTTACCAATCCCCCTTTAAGGTAAAAAATATTCCTATATACATTCATTAGGATACATCAGTTACACAGAAAGTGTAAAACCAATAAAATGGAGCATATAATTATATGACAAACAATATTAAATAAATTTTCTTTATGGTTTAGTATTAATCAAATACTGTAGTGTCCTGTAGTTGTAAAGAGTCATTCAGCCACAATAATGATATTACATGCAGTGGCATTACTATGGGTGTAGGGATAGGGGAGACGGGAGTATTGCTGCTTGATACTGTATTAGTTATTGAATCATCAGAACCACATATAACATGGGTCACACCACTACAAAGTGTGCTCCGTCCACTCTACCGGTAATCATACGTTAATAAAAACCTGTCAAGGAGACAAAATAATACAGTACAATATAATACTGATATACTCTTACTGATAATGATTACTGCATGCAAAGGTACAAGTTATTTAATATGCTCAATCAGCAAACCAGTGTAGTTCGATTTGCTTTCTTTTTCACTTATCCATTGTATTCTCAACCAACAAGGTGCGGGAAGTGCAACTTCAAATTCCTATATTTTAACTATTAGATGCCCATGCAGTTTCCAATTCCTTTTATATTAATTAATTATCTATGGTCCGACCAGTACAACAATTAACTGAGGCACATTATAATTTAATGATTGAATTAGGCAGAATATGCTAAATCTCATCTTCAGAAACATCATTAAAATAAGCCACAAACCCATAAAAGTTAATAGATAATATAGATTATTGTCAAAAATAAATAAAATAAATAAAATCGAATACAAGTAACAGAGAACCATCCATATTGGTATGTATGAGGGAAATGAAGGATAACCACAACTTGAAAGGAGGATGGGAAACCATATAAGACTAACTTCTAATGATGTCATCTGATTCTTTTCTACCAGCACTGCAACCTTGCCTTCAAAAGTGGGTGATATTATCTAATCTTCCATATTGGAGATGGATAGTACATGAATCTATGAAATTATTAATAAATATACTACTATACTATATATGACTTGATGGGAAAAGGTACCAATGGAAAAAAAAGAACAACCGAATATGAAAGACCAATGACTCGATAGGGCTGTTATGCCAAGCAATTAGTGTGCCATGGTGTAGGCACTTTGCTTTTGGTGCCACCATGTTGTGGGGCATCTTTAGCTTAAGTATGAAACGAATAGGGTGAACACGTACCGATAATCACCTCTTAGCACGAAAAATGTTATAGTTCTGTGTGGTTGATTTTTGCAGCAGTTCAATATAATGTAGTGCACAGTTTTGAATGTACCGTAGTTTGAAAAAGCTCCGTAGAAGCTCCTACTCTTTTGCCCTACAGGATGGCTGGTATATATACAGAAATATACAACAGTTGTCAGAAGATACCCACACCACAAAATTCTATTGAATTGCTTGGCATTAACAGCCCTCTATGGAAGATAACTCAATGAGATCACATCATGAAGGACCGATAACTGTTACTATAGACCAAGACGGCCATGAGGCATTATGTGTTACATTCATTATCACGTACAGGATGAGTACAATCATAGATACACTACCTTACAGGGATTGGAAACGACCGGTGTGTCCCAACACAGGCGTGTTATTCTATAGACCTCTTACACTTACACCTTAGACAGGAATTATTAGTTGCGTTTGTATAGTTTTGAGGTGTGGAAAGTCCACTAGGGTTGGGACAGTTTGAGAAGTCAACTGGATGGAAGATTAGGTAAAACAAATCTCATCAAACACAAGATTACAATGAAACCAACCACTCAACCTACTTAACAAAGACCTTATCAAATACCATTCGCCTATAGAGCAGCTGTAGAAGAGGAACTGAGAAGCATATTACAAAAGGTTCATTGAGGCTGTATTGAAATATAGCTTCAGGCTTGCATCATATGGCACACAGATTACCAATTGCTTTACGATCCCAACATACATGTACATGATGAGTGCACAATAGCTAAAAACAAACATGCATGATAATAATCACTCGTTATCAGGGGCATGTTGCCAGACCATTCCTCGTTGCGAATGGGCGGGTCCCCAGACTAGGATGCAATACATCCCCATATGCATATCATGTTTAATACTCGTACAAATTGTCACGTGGTAACAGCTTGAGGCACGCCTGGCACGGGTATTCTGGCAGGATTTTGAAAATAAACAGTAAGTATGCAGTAATGCAGAACAGCAAAAAGAATTGAAGAAGCCTCTAGGGTAGGAGTAGATTTAGTAGTTGTGGTGAAAACTCCTGCCAGAACATGTGCTGAGGGATGTCTCGCTGTCATTGTATTCAGGTTATTGTACTATTACATAAGTCTATTAGTCGCACAATTTGATCAACCTATTATACCTGGACGCATATTCAGTTTAGCTATGCTTCAGTTTGACTGTGTCTCAGTATTTTACGGGTACTTTGCTTGTATATCACATCTGTTGCATACATCATGCGTCCATCTGCAGTTATCAAAGAACAGGTTTAACATAGTCTTGCCTAGCCAGGCCCTTCCTTCGCCTACTGTCAATGGACGGCTACAGAAGGGACTGGTACATTGCATATTTCAACTCTGTTCTGATGGCAGAAAATTGACGTGATCAATCAAAATCGTTCATTCGTATGATGTAATGCCCATCTAATGCTTAACTCCATGTTGCCCATTGCGTATTCTGATGTTTTTCTTAATTTTTGCTGACCTCACAAGAACAAAGTTGATACATGCAATGTATGAGACCCTTCTGTGAGCCATCCACCCAAATAACAGTAGGCAGAGGAAGTGTCTGGCTAGCGAGACTATAGCCGATTTAACAGGTTATCAAAAAATCCATTAAATAGTGCAAGTGCAACGATGAATTGCAATCACTATAGATCTTTCCAAATAAGTGTTGATGCCATTAATACTAGTCCCGAAGGTGCTGCAATCACTGTTACGTACAAGAACCCATTCAACCAACAGTACCATATGCCAAATTTTCAGCAGGTAATATAGTTTCATCAATTTCGTCAGGGTAGCTCTGTTAACGAAATGATAATGTTTTTCTGCCAAAAATTTGTTTCTAACTATAAGACTGATGATTCATAGCTCATGTACAGAAAAAGACAACAAATGACGAAATTTGATTAACATGAATTTTTTTTTACTTTGAAACGTCACTTTGGAGGATTTACGAAATTATTGCCAGACGAAAATTTGACGCTATATGGTATATGCTGTGACTAAAACAATAATGCTCGATATATAGTCATACAACAAATGATGAAATTTGATAAACTTTGATGAATTTTTTTTACTTTGAAACGTTACTTTGGAGGATTGACGAAAATACTGCCTGACGAAAGTTTGACACTATACGGTATATGCTGTGACTAAAACAATGCTATAAATGGTAAAGATAGTCATTCGTGTATTGCCATATCATGTTATGACTATGTAGTCAGGACATCAGGATCATTTGGGCCGGAGCCTTGTAGAGATTAATATATGAGGGTAGTATTGGTAATCCTGACCTCACTCCTGATGTCAATGATGAGGACCATGCATGGACATGTATACCCATTACATGAAATGGAATCAACTCTTGAAGACTGCTCAGTTTGGGTGAAATTGTGGCATATTTCAAACTGAAGCTGGATGTGAATATGTTCTGGCCAATATAAACCTGCATGTAGTTACATTCTAATGAGGTAATACAACTTCTGGGGTATGCCGGGCTAATCAGCCAGAATTAACAAGAAAAAGGATGCTATGGCATTAATTTTTTGTTTAAATTAAGCACTGCTGAAGGAGTTGCAAAGAAACTTGATAAGTGGCAGTACTGAAGTATACATCATGTACATAGAGTCTACATACAAAAAGGCAGTATATTGTAATATCTGGGATGTGTAATATCCGGGATGTTATACTAGCCTTAAAACCTGGAGGATTTACGAAATTATTGCCTTACGAAAATTTGACGCTATATGGTATATGCTGTGACTAAAACAATAATGCTCGATATATAGTCATACAACAAATGACGAAATTTGATAAACTTTGATGAATTTTTTTTACTTTGAAACGTTACTTTGGAGGATTGACGAAATTACTACCTGACGAAAGTTTGACACTATACGGTATATGCTGTGACTAAAACAATGCTATAAATGGTAAAGATTGGTATTGTATTTTCATTTCTCTTTCAGCTTTTTTCGGCTCTTTTAGAAGCATTCACTTTTTTTTTTAGTTTTAAGAGTTACAGGATGTACTAATTAAGTTCTGTAATTTTTTGTAGTCAACCAAATCACTTCTTTTTTAGAAGATTGAATAGTTATTGAACTTTAAAATTGCTGTTTAGTTGAATCCTATGATTAGTTAGCTTATGATTACTGATATAATAGTACATGCGTACAAAGTAATTACTTGGTTTTACATTTATATAGGTCAGGCCTTTAGATAATATGAAATAAAGCCTTATCCTAATATCCTAAAGCGAAATGTGAAAAAAAGGATGGTTGCAGTTGGAAGAGAAGGATAGAATCATATAATTTTTATACTTGGAAACCCATTGCTGTCTTGGTTTCCAGCACTACTTTAGTGAATTCTATCCTTCTCTTCCAACTGCATGCAGCCCTCCTTTTTTTTTTATATTTCGCTTTATCAGACATTGGTGGACTTGATTGGTCTTGCCACGAGTCTATTTTGACTAGTTAGTATGCTACAAGTGCTCACCATGCCCACAAGTAGGCATGGTCAACATGTTTTTGAAGGAATTTAATTAAAAAAAACGTCATGCAATTAATTAAAATAGCTCAGGTGGAAAGGGTCTGATTGTATGTTGTCCTGCATATCGCACAGAGCTACATGTATATAAACCAGACTTACCCCTTTCTGACTGTATAGGCTCTATAATGAGGGCTGCTACAAGTGTGGCCTACTCATTGGCACACTTTGAAAAACAGTTCCTTTGATGCACAACTGCCAAACAATTAATGTCTCTCCTCTTCATTCTCTCGGATATTTTCCTACAATATAATTATCAGTGAAAAATCAAATTTCTAGCTGCTATTGAACTACTGTACGTATCATTGCCCACACACATCATCTATACACTTAATTACGACTATAAGCATGCATATTTATTATCAATAAGAAAATTTCACCAATGCATATATGAACATATCTATATAGCCCAGTGACCTTGTTGGGTTTTTAAGGTCAATCAAACACTGAAACATCCACTTAAACGAGGGCTTAGTATGTGTCATAGACGGTAGACTTATAAGACACGATGATAAGTAACACCAATAGTGATGATAATAATACTACTATACGTGCTGTATGTGGCCATAGAAAGCTACTCCTAATGATATCACATGCACTAACCTTGGGACTATTGGTTGGCTATGAAAAAAACACACAATATACTGAAAACATTATCAAAGGATCGTTAAAAATACTTGGTTTATTGCAGCTGAATCTGATCTTCTAGTGATGGTTTGCCCCCTTTCTTGATATTCTAGCAAAAAAAAAAAACTTAAATAGTTACATAAGCTGCAATACAATACAACACATGAACTGTCCGTAATATTGTGTAGTGATAGTGTTACTTCGAAAGTATATCCATTACTGGCAATATGTAATATGTTACATAAACAATACACCCTTTTAGCTGGTCACGAGAATGTGTGTAGTACATAAACTCGATCCCTATACCATCCACCATAAACAACATAAACAACATATCACTGGCATATACTATAGTCACCACAGTCAATGCACACAGTACATAAACTCCCTAGAGTATATACGTACCACAGTCAACGTACCACGTAAGAAATGAAAGCAAGTTTGAGGGAAATTTCATAAGAACAACTTCTACACATGAACATGATTGGAAGTGTGTGATCCATGCCAGCTGGGGAGAACTACAGTTTGATCAAAAAAAAAAAAAAGATTACAGTATTGAGGATGAGGCGGGCACTCAGCCCCTTCCCTCCCTATTGACTATTATAAATGAAAGTCAACAATTATTGAACTGGTCTGTTGTAATTATTACCCCAGCATAGTACATTGTATACAAGTTTTGCGAGTACGTACACACTCACTGTGCATGCTCAATATATAGAAAATATTAGTGATCCACCCCCCATCCTTTGACATATTTTTAATTCGGTTGTACATGGTTGTGACAAGGTTCATAACCAGCTTTTTACATTGTATCCATGCATTTCAAGTTCAAGCCTACAAGGTTGTGGCCCGGCAGCTTGTCACAAGCTTGACATAAACATAAAAGGTTGTATGGCAGCCTTTCTATTTCTCTTTGGGAAACCACTTGTTCAACATCTGTTAAACAATAGAGAGAAATGAAAGGAAAAAGAAATTGTTGGAGTCTACAAAAACTCGGTATATAGAAGCAACACACATACTGAATAAACACCAACAATATACTGTATATGGGTTACATTAGTCTCGTGAACCAGCCTCTCTTTAATTATGTGGGGGCGGAAAAAGAGAGTCTGGCCAAGTGCAATCGAAGTAGCTACGACAGGCAACCCAAATCGAGGGTCCCAATCAGATTCGAGCGCGGTAAAATTTACCGTGACGTCATTGTCCGGGAAAGCGAAACAAAAATGGAAGGCACTGATCGACAAAGTTATCGCTAACCTTGCATTTATCTTAGCCTTCCTTCTTTCGAAAACCTTTGAAATCTGCTGGATGGCTGGAAAGTTGCTCAATAGTTCGTCTACTTTTCGCAAAGAGAAAATGCCATTGCTTGCTCACGTGACGCTAATGTCGTTAAATTAATTGATTGCGTCATTAAACCAATACGTCATTATTGACTTCGGTCGCAGCTATTTCTATTGCTCTTGGCCAGACTCTCCCCAAGAGAGGCTGGTGCACGAGACTAGGGTTACATATACATCACGTGATGTATGTAACCCGTATCCTCCAAAATTGTTACTATAATGAGTAGTATAAATGAGTACTCTGCATGGGTGGGGTTAGGCATTGCTGTCCAGGCAAGGAAACTAGGTTAATTATCTTTTGGGCAGGGGGTGAGAGTGGATGGATACCGGATACCCAATACGACTCTCATCTTCCAGTCCAAAAAGAATACGGGTGACCTATACCATGATGAGATGACTGAGGAGAACTTTGGGGAGGGCATGGCTTAGAGATAAATTACACTGAAAAAAAAAGGAAAGTATAGGAATGAGAGGAGCATAGATCTCCAACAAAAGCAATGAAACAAGCGAGGCTGGTATGAGGGAGCAAGGAAGACAATAACATTGACTACTATACTGGTAATTAAAATTTACAAGGGTTGTACCAGTTGTTGTACCTGTTGTTGTACCATTTGTTGAGGTGGATGTGCCAGTGGTAATTGATACCCTTGCTTTGTTTACATACCTCAAATATTGAATTCCAGTCTTCATATTGTAATGCAAGATCCTTTCAATTATGCTGCAATCTATATCCTTGCCATCATTCCTTTCAGCCCTTGCTGTACCTCCTCTAGCAGCGACTTCTTCAGGACACAAGTAGATCTAGCATATATGTTCTGTACAGTAGCAGTAGGTGCAAGGTATGGAGGGATTGCATGGCTATACTTCTAGTGAAGAGTACAATATGCACTATATTGGGTTAATCATGAATATTGACTGCTTCTTTATTCATTAATTTTAATTATGATTGTAGTAGACCTATCACGTGACGTGATGTATGAGCCCCACCTAGTTAGAACCAGTAAGATATAGATATACTAGGGCGTAAGAAATTTCTGAAAATGGCTACAGCAGAAAAGCTGAGAAAGAATCAGTTCATTGACTCTATTAATCCGTCCGTTGATCAGTTTGCTGAAGTACTCTCAAATGTTCCGTCATGGTATAATCTGGGTGTGTACCTCGGAGCCCCTATGGTAGAGTTAGACGCCATTAGTGAAACACACAGTGGAAAGCCTGGTGGTACACTGAGGTGTTTGATAGAGCTGTACAAATGCCTTAAAAGGAAAAGGAAGTCATTATCATGGGAGACTATTGCCTCCACTCTAAAGAGGATGGGTGATCACGGATTGGCTGATAAAATACACACCATTATCAAAGAGCTGTTGGCATCGATGCAGCCACGCTCATTAACCACTGATACCCAATCAGAAGCCGTCGAATACCTCGAGGTCTCCAGTACACTAGCCAGCGAATATAAGATGTTATCAAAGAAATTTATCGTTCTACTAACGAATGTCAAGTCAGCATTTATCAATACCACACCCCTCAACATGAATACAATGCAGGACTTGATCAAGCGTGAGTGTGGTCTGCCCAGACTACCTCAGGAGGTAGCTACCATTGATACGGTGTTTGATAGAGTTGAAGAAGAATGCTCCATCCTCAATTTCAGCCTTCTGGAGCTCCTTATTGAAGAGCTACTGAGCAGCAATACGACAGCAGAGTTAGCACGATGTCTTGAAGAGTTTAAGCTGTGTGTTGAGTATTTCAAATCATCAGCTAATATGGTGGAATTGGCCACTCTCACCAAGAGCAAGCAGACCACACCCACTGGAGGACAAAAGATTGTGACACTGAAAGTTCGAGAGTTTTGGGAAAATTTTACAATGAAGCAGTTTGAAAAGATTGTCAATAAGATCTTCGAAACCCTCTACAATATCATGAGACACATTACTGTAAAAGAGGGTTGTATCTGCCTCAACTGGATTATTCCTGATATCGACACCACCGAGTTACTCCCTGTGCTACCTTTAGAGTTGGTTAGACTCATTGGAGTGATTTATCTACACATTGGAAGCGACATCATCTACAACATCGAAGGAGAGGGATGTGAATCAATCGAAGCAGCCATGATACAAGCCATCGAACTAAAGAACACACATGCAATAGAGCTATTATTAGCTGTGGGTTGTAATTCAGAAGTAGCCACCTACAATGGAGATAATGCCGTGACCAACATAGTGAATATCAGAGCTATCGTGAGTAAGGAATCATCATCATCTGGTAGCAGCCATAGTATGGATTATGTGTGTATCTTAGGCCATAACAAACATGTGGAGGCCATTGTTGATCCAGCCATGGCCAGTGGAGTGGGCAGTGAACCTGAAGAATGTAGCTTTTGTATTGTGAATAAGAAGATGGTCAAACATCTCCATCGAGAAAACGACATGCTTCAGCAAAAGCAAAGAGAAATGTATCAGGAAATTGACTCACTTTTTCTACTCATTAAATTTAAAGGTATGTTAGTGTATATTGAATTACTAAAGTGTCAGTCACATCATTATAACTAGATTCAGAGCTGGATGAACTACAGTTGTTGAAAACTGAGGAAAAAGGAAAACTCATTGGTATAAAAGTAATAATAAATAGTAATAATTATAGTGATGATTTATTATTATTATTATTACAGCTAATGATCACTTAACTGAAGCAAATACTAGACTAAGTACTTACCAACATCAAGACTTCAATTATCTTCACCAGAAGGTTGATGCTTTAGAACTAGAGAAGAAAGCGCTGAACAAAGAAATAAAATCCAATGCAGAAGCCATTAAAGTCAAAGGTTAGCATGCACTGTTAATCCTGTAATATAATATATGTATAGTCAGAAGCGCACAATGATATAAAACGCTAAGGGAAGAAGTGCAAATTGCCCTTGCTTTAATTGGATTTTACTGCAGCAAACTATCACAAGTGGATATTATTAAACACACACTAATTGGTCCTCCCATCTTTACAAAGCTTGAAGAAACGAATAATGCATTATAGCCTCTTTGGTACGTACACAAGTACCAATGAACAATTAAGATTGTAAATCCTACTCCATTCACCTTATTATGCACTCATGGGCATAGTATAGGATGGATCAGGACATTGTTTGCTATATCAATATTGTATCATATAAGGCATATTGATATTTCTATAACAGATGCAGAGAATACCTTGTTGAAGAAAAGTTTTGAGATATTGAAGAAAGAGAAAGGTAATAATAGTAACTTGCATGTGTGTTTCATAATGTAAAATTATATATGTTCACAATCAAAACTTATATAGTAGGAATCAGTGTATGTTATTATTTCAGATGCAGATGAACAAAGTCAAAGAGTAAAGAATGCTGAATTCAAGGTAAGCAATGGCTGAGTCACGTCAAGTACATACTTGCTTTTATATAGTTTATTATCTATTTTTTTTTTGCTTTTTATTGTAATATAGTTTCCAATTCTTTATGGCAAAAGTACAGCTTTGTTACCTTGTCGAAGGCGGAGGGTGGGTAATAAGGCAGAGATGAAGGTGAAGGTTATTGTAAGAGACAACAGTAGTGGGAACGAATTAGCTACTGGAGGATCAGAGGTCAGAGCCATACTGACCTGTAATGAGGGGGAGTGTCCTGTATCAGACAATAGTGATGGCACGTATACAGTCAGTGTTATTCCACAGCAATTAGGCCAACATCAGCTCTACATTACTGTCAATGGTCGGTATATTCAGGGTAGCCCATTTAGCCTTGATATTGTACCACAACGTGATTATACTAAACTCGACAAACCTGTACAAGCAATCACTATAAAATACCCAACGTATATTGCCTTTTTAGATAATAGTGGCCTGATGCTAGTCACTAGTGATATTATACATGTGTATGCAAGTGGTAATAAACAGACTACCATTGGCTCTGGCCATGGAAGGGGTGAGCTTCAGTTTCAATTACCTTACGGTATTGATATTAATGGTGAGGTTGTTTATGTGGCTGAGTATTATGGCAATAGGATTCACCAGTTGACAATAGGAGAAGAGTTTATTGGTGTATTTGGTGAGGAGGGTTCAGGCATTGGACAGTTCAGTCATCCGTATGATGTCAAGATCAGTCCTGATGGTAAGGTGTATGTGGCTGATAGAAACAATGATCGTGTTCAAATATTCAACCTTGACTGGAGTGTATCTCATGTTATTGATGGTAGAGTATCTGGTGATGCTCACTTCTCTAGACCTGAGGGTATTGCATTTGACCCACTATCAGGTGATGTCCATGTTACTGGGTATAGGTCCTCTTCAGTGACAATCTTTACTTGCAGTGGACAGTTTGTTCGTCGTTATGGTGATGAGAGGCATACCAAGGGACCAACTGGTATAGCAATTGATCCATCAGGTTATTGTTTGGTTAATGACTATAGTAATGGCCAACTCTCCATATTCGATTCCAATGGAACATTCATTCATTCAGTGGGTGGGTTCAATCGTCCTTTTGGTGTATCAATATCACCAGTTGATGGATCAGTATGGATAGCTGATACATATAACCATAGACTACTCAAATACTAACCACATCACATTATTATACCCTCACTCACCATACAAACTCCATGCAGTGACTGTCATTATTATCAAATCATTATTAGCGTATAAGTATAGAAATTTTCATGAGTAAAAATTTTCAGGTGTAAAATTTTCATGGGGATATAATTATTTTCAAGATTTCTGTCGACCCTGTTGTACCTGTTCTATGCATGAACCTAATCTTTTACCACCCATATGCAGTTTAATATCTTGAGGCAGCTGTACCAGCTGATGTGATTTTACCTGTTGTCAAGGTGGCTTCATGTACCTGTTGTTGGGCATGTAACTGTTTTGAATTATTTGCTGTACCTGTGGTTCAGCCTTAATGTTTTGAGGTACCTTACCATTTGAAATTAATGGTTGTACCAGTTTCTAATGTGGCTGTTTAAGTGCTTGAGGTGGATGTACCAGCGGTGATAGATATACTCTATCATCTATCCTTGTCTGTTCATGTATAAACACCCCAATTTCCATCCTTAATTCATTTTGTAAACAATGCAGAATCCCTTCAATGTGGTAATCTATATCTTGGCCATCAGTCCTTCAAGCCCTCTATTAGCATGCATATGCACCTGCTTCTTTGGGATAAACTGTGTATGGTCTATGTATATTTTTGAACACATAATTGTACAACATACAACATATATGCTTTCTGTACAGTAGCAGTCTTGGCTGCTTATAGGGAATCAGCTATGCTTTTATTATAGATAGTAATCATCTATGCTTTTTAGTGAACACTTTGCTTGCACTGCATTGGATTAATCATGAATTTTGATTGCTATAATATCCTTCGCGCTGGTGAAGCTATAGCGAGGGATGCATAATTACTCTCATCACACAAAGCATGCGTCTCACGTCTGGTGTTCTTCAGGTCAGACGTGTCACCGTACTACATATCTATTAAGTGATTTCAAGTGCTTAAGTGATATACATAATTATTAATATCATAATTATCTGGCTCAAATTATCAGCTTAATTGATATGATGACTTTGAGGTTATTTGACCCATCGGTGATTGGCTGCTCAATCTCTGTATTGAAGTTGATGATTCTATCAATTTGGTAGGGTACTAGTATTCAAACTATGCTAAGCCTCAAATATAAGCATGGTGTTTTGAAAACGAAAAAGCATACTAAACTAGATTACTTTTAGTACATCATTTTTTTCTGTGTATACTCATTACAAATAATACAAATAAAATACTCACTGTATATAGTTACTGCATCAATATGTAATACTTGAGGTTAACTATAGTTCAGTACTCTCATCCTGTGGGTTTGAATACTACTGATCGAGCTAGTGCCCTACCAAATTGATTTGGAAATGAGGTTACCGTGAAATAAGCCAGTAAATCCGGTACAAAACGAAAGAACCAAGTTATACAACACATTACAGTAGCAGAATAACGATACATACCATGTGGCCATATACTGTAGAGAGAAAGAACATCATACACTTTGGTAATGGAAGCTGCATGTCAGTACTCATAATTATATTGGATAGATCATGTGACTCCAGACAATAGATTATATTCTTTCCTTGTTCAAATATTATGAAGTGCTTTACTGATACTGTCACATAAAATTGTGTCCCATGTAAAAAATGTCTGGGGGGACAAAGTTTTACTGTAGTATTTTGTCCTATAGGACAAAAAATTACAATAAAATGTTGTCCTATAGGGACAAAATAAATATGACAGTAAAATTTGGTCCTTCCCATTAAAAATTTGTCCTAGGACAAAATATTACAATGGAATTTTTTCCTATGCTGTTTAATGTCTGGGGGGACAAAGTTTTACTGTAGTAGTTTGTCCTATAGGACAAAATATTACTATGAAATTTTGTCCTATAATGATGTTTAATGTAGATCTGGGGGGGGGGGGGGACAAAGTTTTACTTGAGTATCATAGTTTTGTCCTATATCCCTCTATTATTATGATGTGTACATCCCTCTATTACTATAATCGTGTAGATCCCCTCTCTATTATTATAATTGTGTATACACCCTGCTGTTACAATAATCATGTACATCCCTGTGTACATCCTCTATCACTATATTATGTACATCCCTCTATTACTTTTGTGTACATCCTTCTATTACTATATACATATTGTGTACATTCCTCTATATAATTGTACATCCCTCTATTACTATTAATATTGTGTATATCCCTCTATTATTATTATAATGTGTACATCCCTCTAATTGTGTACATCCTCTATTACCATATTGTGTACATGCTAGTAATCAACTACCATCTAAGTAGAAATGTCCTTCAGAGAACTGTTCTTCATTACAATAACTATAATTATATATTATTTAGAGAATAACTATACTCTCTGTGGTACAAACTATACTCTCTGTGGTACAAAGAACTGCCCTACATTTATGTGACCCAGTACCTATGCATGCAATACTGAGTTGCATGGGTGGGACCAATATTCAGTTCCAATCATGCAACTGGAATATCTATATAGCCGTATTCACTAACGATGATAAATTATTTGGCCCTAATCATAGCGGGCTAAGCAGAATTAGAATAACAGAGTGAAAACTATTTTACAAACAGAAAAAACTTTACTTTAAAATTTGAAAATTCATAACATTATAACATCAACTCTGAAACATTATTATATCATTAGTATTATTACATATTGAAAAAAAAAAAAGTGACTATATAGGTACAGCGGCATGTGTGTCAAGTCTATTTTCAAGCCACACCCACCAATTAATCCATTATAACCAATACTCTCTTTAATTACCACCCACCACAGGTCCTTTGATCAACAATCTAATTGATAGCAGTTGAACCCCCACCCATGTAACTAACATACAGCACCAATAAAGCGGGTGCATGTGGCACAATAAAAAAAACCCTACACCACCACATCACTGACAGGCTCATGAGGCCATTACATACACATTTAATCACACATGCAGAGAGACCTACTATTTACTTGAGCATAATAGTCTGACGGTGTGCGTGTCACAGTTTCTTCGTCTGCCATCCCCCCCCCCCCCCCCCCAGCACAGTGACGATGCGACTGGATTTGTATTCACCTAGTAGTTTTTTAGCAACTCCATCCTTTCTATAGTTTTCTTCCTTTCTCTAGTCTGCAGATAGGCTGAGATTTGAACGACACTTGGAGCTTACACACGGAAAAAACACACGGACCCGGTAGCCTAACCTGCCTGACGTTAACTGCTTGCTCCGGGCACTATCAGGAAGGAAAAAGTGACCTAGCCGATGCATGCACTATAAGGCTTGGGCTGATATATATTCTTAACAAACAAACTATGTTCTCTTTGATGATAAAAGAGAAGCATTACAATAAATGACCATTGTCTTTCTTTCACTACTGGATGAGGTACTGAGGACCAATTATTCAAGTGGACAAAATTCAACATGTGACAATTCTGTCCTAGGACAAAAATTTACAGGGGACAAAAAGTTACGTGGCAATGCCTACAGGGAACTGGAGACATTTGTATATTAATGTGTATTATGTGCATCTGTTTTCTTAGTTACTATTAATGAAGTTTTGACAACACCCACTTAACTTAACTGCTATTAGTAGCTGAATCTGTAAAAAATAATTATTTTGATGATCTGGTCAAAGCTAGGTCACTGAGATTAGGATAGGAAGGAAAAGAATGGGGAATGAACAAAGTACAGCAAAAGCCACAACCACCGCAAAACAGCAGCCCTCTACAAACAAATGCAGGTATACTTATGTGAGTAATGGAGATACAGTAGAAATAAGTGAAAGAATAAATCCCTTTACAGAGCTCCATATCTCAGAAGATGCCTCACATGATCAAACAAAAGCTGCTCTAAAAGAACAGCTATCATCATCCAATAGGCAAGCCCGTGCTTTAGCTTCGCTAGCATACTATATGATCACTTCAAAAGCAAGGCTGTGCTTCAGGAAAGTAGCCGATGAATTCCTTATTACAAATGAGGACATATTTCTTCTTACAGCAATCGGGCATACTCAGGGAGTTAAGGATTTGGTGGCCCAGGATAATGGGTTAATCCATGCAGAGAATGAGTTTGGTCATATCCCCTTATACTTAGCAGCAAGGGGTGGCTTTGCTGATTTAACGAAGTTCTTTGTTGATGAAGGATGTAAGATTGATCACAAACAAACTCATGGCAGTACAGCTTTACATGCCGCAGCATACTTTGGGCAAACCGAAATCATGAAATTCCTGCTTGAGAAAGAAGCAAGCGCCACCATCAGAAACCGGTGGAACCATACTGCAGAAAACGAGGCAGCAAATGAGAAAATGAAGAAAATTTTTGAAAAATATCACAAAAATACTATTGCACAACTTAAAGATGACTTTGATCATGAAAATATTCAATACAGGGAGCGCCCAATCTTCTATGGAACTGAAAATGATGCTTTAGGGGTAGAAATCATCCTCAATGATGTTGCACCAAATGATTGGGTGACAGCATGGCATGGCACAAGGTTCAAAAATCTCCTATCCATTGTGAAGTATGGTCTTCGGCCGAGTGGTTCGTCTCTTCCAAATGGCAAAGTTATAAAAACTCCAAAAGGTCACATTCAACCAGGCAATGAATGCTTTGGAGTGCCTGAGTGGGCCAGAGCAATATTTGTATCTCCGAGTTTCCACTACGCTGCCCATTCAGCATATGCTGAGAAAGTATTCTCCAAGAAAAAGAGATACAGTGTTTTAGTGAAGGTTGCTTTCAATCCATTAGTTCAACATCAGGAATTCAAACCAACTACCAGATCAAAACACATCACATTACATGGAGAACCAATCTGTTCAGAGTATCGCATCGATTCACAAGAAGATGACTTCATTTTTCGGATTGAGCCAGATGATCAAGAAAGCGATAATGACAGTACAGTCAACCGTCAACCAATCGCTTCCAACATGACTATCCAATCGATAGTGTTCATTAAAGTTGCTTTTTTGGAAAACATCAATAAGCTACACCCACAGCTCAACTATAGTGAAATTAAAAACTTATTGTCTTAAAAAAAGCAGTGCTGACTATAGCACATGTCCATGATAAACATATTAATATGTACTGCACTGTTAATTATAATTATAACATTATTCTAGTGTATGCCAAATGGATTTTTTAATTTTTTTAATAAATTATTTTTCCTTCTACATGGGGTATTAGTAATTATTGCCCATAGGGTACAGTATATAAAGGGTATACCCTTTATATACTGTACCATGGGCTATAGTATCTGGTTTATGTGTGCATATTTCCACATAATCTATGTGGATATTTGATGGCAGAATTTCACTAAAACTCCTGAAGTTAAAGCATCCGTAGTTAAAAGGTTTTGTGAAAAAATGCATGGCAGTTCAAGAAAGATCTTGCAAAATTTAACACCGATATAATATTGTTGCAGATCACCAGCTTCTGTGACCATGCATGTTGTAAAAATTGTCACTGAGTTACGTTTACTTTAATTTTCTGTTTTATTAATGATATTGAAGGATATACTTTATCATGCTCCTGACTCTATGGCCATGGCAAGCCAAGCAGTCAGATAAGTGGAAATTAAGGTACATTCACGTTAAGTTGAGGATTTGATCATTAGCATTCATTGGTAATTATTGTGAATAATTTACCATTCGTAATACATTAAGTATGAAGGTGCGTGGGCAGTAAATAGCCGTAATTAATGAATCTTACATGAAATCTAATTAGCAAATCCTCAACTCAGAGTGAACAATACTTTAGTTGAAATTAAGCTGACAAAGGTCTTCAGACAAAATGCCCTATTACACTGAAAAAAAAGTGCGATGTTATATAAGCTCGATAAACCTTTGATTCATGTAGCAATCAGCCTCCAATGCTGGATATTAGAAGTGAAGTGTTTTCATGCAGTTGAATTGAAATCAGTGAATGTAATTATGAACAAATCGTTATGAAAGAACAGGTTATCGAAGAGTCAATTAAAAGATTTTATGATGCAGTACAGATATATCTGTCCACTGAACTAGGTGCTGTGCTGATCTTCAAGGGTATGATGAAATAACAAAACATGCTCAGAGATGGAGTATATAGTATATACAATTGACATGAGGATGACGCAATATCATGATGTAATGATATATTTGGTAAAAACAGGGTTAATGTAAATGTAGGTAATATATAGTTCCATGCCTCTTACAACACATTATGCACTACTGTGCATGTACAGCTTTGGCATTTACACCCTTGGAGAAGCAGGCCATACATCAATCTGCTTGGTTAAAAATTGTGAAAGTTATATAATTTATATTTGTGTATATACTTAATTGCTTGTTTGTTTTTTTTTTTTTTTTGGCATGCAGTACTGTATTATGCATTACTGATAAGGAGCAATATTATATATTTTAGAGCCAGAGAGAACTATTCACAATTACAGAAATGTGTCTTATCTAGTAAAAGCAAGATGGCTAAAGAAAATTCTGGCAATAACATAATTATATTAACACTTTTTCTGGCCAGGCTGCCGGGCATATAATCACAGCCTTATTTAGTTTAGAGGTTCCAGTAAAAGTCAATTCATGTTCCTGGTTATTAAAAGGCAGTGCAAAGCATAACAATTAAGAAAATCTAGATCTATGCTGTCAGAGGCATGCATGCTGAAGCAGGTGGAGTGTGCAAGTGTATACACAAATACTGTTTATATATACATACCGGTAGGCTGATACAGATCTGAAATATTTTACAGAATGGTCCAAAATGCCATTCTGGATTATATGACATAAAATAAGTATCAATGGCCCATTACTTCGATACTTAAGGTACTAAAAAAGGTGGCGTGTGTGATGATGCATAGGGGGTGTGCCACACCTACTTATTATTTAATACCACATACGCTTTAAATTGGCTGTTAAGAGTAGGAAAGCTGGGCAAGCCCTCTATGCTCGTGTCATCTTGTTGATTGAGCATTATAGTGATATCAACTTTACAATACAAAAAGTACATGCAAGGTCCAGGCATATAGATGCTGAAATAGTGTAGCATCAAAGGCTAATGCTTGTGCAATATACATGTAAGTTGATCTAAGAAATATTCTGTAACATTTATAGCTGAGAAAATTATGCACATTAACAAGTGTGCTTTCTATAACCTAGCTGTCACTATTATGCTGTTGCTATAAACTCCTATTAACTCTTCAAGTCGTGCCCTCGTACTTTGGATTTATATTTTGGCAAAAGCCAACCAAAGCATTCTATAATTGCAACATATTCTACTGTGCATTGAAACGTTTCTTCAAAAAATGTATCCCTCATTCCTCATCCAAGTTAATCATTTTTAAATGCACTCCGCAGTAGTATAGTGTAATCCCAAGTGATGAGCGAACCCTAATAGGTGAACATCAATCGCTCCAGCATGTCCTTTATAAATTTTAACTGCACTTTAACTCTTTCTTCTCTTTCCCAACTGCAATGTAAAAACACAGCCACATTCCAATACCAATTAAATACAGTATCAATCCTAATTGTAGTACTAGCTTTATGCTGTTATTGATTTGTTTGTAGGTGCTTCGATCAATTTTTTGTTCCATAAAATGTGCTTCAGTATCATCCAACTACATAACAAAATTGAACTATACTGTAACGCTTAAATTCTTAATTAAACCCTCCCGGTACCTTTATTAAAAATTTTATTGCAGATATAGATACTGTAATTACCTTCATCATTAATGGATTATCTGGATAATTGAAGATCATCAAACGATTGACCATTATGTGTTAAACCATCTTCATCTTCCAGCTTAATTAGTAGTCTAGTCCACTTGCTAGTCTAACTGAATTACTAGAGTAGATGAATAGATGCGGATGTGATTAGATCAGGATTAATATTCAGGGTAAAAACCGAATAAAAAGTAGAGGTGTGGTCAAATGAAAATGGCTCCGAAGCATGGTGTGTTAACGTGTGTTAACGAGTAGCAAGTTCGAGATGTTAACTGAAGACTATAGTGAACTGTAAGTGAAGTAGAGTTACTCGTGATACCAGGTGAGTGTGTGTTTTTATAACAGCTCTGTCACATTATAGCGCATCATTATAGCTAATCTCATCATCTGTCTGTTTTCTTCCTTTACTCTAGCTGACTTTTTTTTGTGGCATTCAGAACTTAGACCTATCCTAGTATGAGAAGAATACGCATGGTATACAAGAACTAGACTATACTGGAGACTCTAAGCAAATGCAATGGGTGAAGCAGTTAGAGTCTACATGCAATGTGCTGATTATTGTATAGTGTACTGTCATTCAGAGCTTCGAAAGAGGAATCACATAAAACATGCAGATTTTTCTACATGCCTAATCAAATCAAAGTCAGGTTTTAAAAACGGTCAGGATCTATAGCCAAAGTTTAGGCAAAAATAATGACAGATTAAGTATACTTGGAAGCTCTGATGTATGTAAATTTGTGTGTTCATTTGGTTGTATCTGTACATGAAGCAATGTCTCTTAATATTCAGAAGGGACACTTTATTATACTTTACCTTGTATTTTTTTATATAATGTCGTTCAGGCTGAGTTATTCAATAATGTGATGTAAATGTGAAGTAACCAAATACACAGGAAGACTACAAATCATTATGTAACATGTTGTAAGAGTTGATTAATGAACCAAGTTCAATTTTCATGTTACATTGGTGATTTGGTACTCTTCCCGTGTATTTGCTTACATTATGACCATATTTTAAAGTTAAGTTTTTCCATTAACTCTTTGTGCATCCCACTTTCAATTAAGTCTTGAAACCAGTATTTATTACATAGTGTTAATTACGTCCCCAAGAGAACTGTCTTTACTACATAGTAGCCGAGTCATTATTTAGCTGTATGCTTTAAATGATTTGATTAGCATGCTTTATAGGGATTACATGTATATGTCATAGGATGATGGTGCTGACCTTTGCTTTGTGTAATACTGTATGTATACATGCATATAATATAGTTATATTTTTACAGTATAATTAAAAGTGTAAAATGTTGTATTTGGACGACCCTCCCAAATAAAGTGAATTGCTATTTATTTTGATAGAAATAAATAGCAATTCACAGAACAGAACTTCTACAGGAAAGCTTTTGTTGTTTATTGTTTCAAATGCCATGAAAAAAAAGAAAGTCTACTAAGTTCCTTAAGAACATGGCGATCTCAATAGAACAGATTTATAACTAGCTAAGCCCCACCCCCTCATATATAACGCTCACTCTTTAACTCACCTTAAGAAGACATGCGTTTGGTTTGTTGTATACACTGCTATTACTAGATGAGGTAATTTTTTCACTGATGTCCTGTTTCTACCCCTGTCTCCGGCCCGCTTCGATTTTCTCATGCACTTGTATTTTGTTTTATTATGATATGTACATGTAGGTACAGCTAGGGTATATTATCATACTGTGTAGCTTCATTGTAATGGGTTTATGATTCGATACTTTTTTTTTACACTTGGAGTTTATCAGGTTTCCGCCTATTTTTACTTATTTCAATTAGAACTATTTTAGCAATCGCGGGCTCAATTTCTTTGTTTTAGTTTCAATGTTACATGTATAACTCTTTTATTTCATCTTGTTTTTGTTGCTTTCCTTGTACTTTAATGTGGCATAATTAATAATAGCTGTATCCTTTCCTTTCCTATCTCCTAAAATGACAGGGAATTGGATATGTTTAGAATTATGCAGTTTCTGTAACGAAACTTTTAAACTGCTTGTACATATTCTGCATCAACTGGTCTGTGATTTGCCAAACCTGTATACTAAGTGCTTTCGAAATGGAGAGGATGCAAGGCCGCTACGTTTTATATGCTAAAATGTTTGTAAAGGAGTGAGGAAGTTTGAAGTGTGATCATTATATTTAATACATTGAGATAATTTTCATTCACTATACTGTACTAGTATAGGCAATTAAATATGTTATGGAACACTGTACCCAATTTCCTTATTCTATGTCAATAACAACACATTACTTAATGTGTGTACAACATAAACAGTACACAAGCTCTATAGGGATATGCAAATTATATAGGCTTAATTTCGGGCTAAAATTGACTGGAGCATAATGCCCCTATTATGTTGCTGTAAGTCATTGTAACATAACCACTTAAACATAATTTACAATTATGAATTAGAGTTTAGTATGACATGGCATACATGTATCATTGTACAACTTCATGATTTAGTGTTTTCTACTACTCGGTGATGGTGTCAAACTCCTGTGCTGAAGTGGGATTTCGTTTACTTGCTAACCTTTGCTAGTTGATATATGCTATTTTTATCTAAAGTATTGACCACGCCCATGACAAACAGAACTTCTACAGGAAAGCTTTTGTTGTTTATTGTTTCAAATGCCATGAAAAAAAAGAAAGTCTACTAAGTTCCTTAAGAACATGGCGATCTCAACAACAGAGACAGTAAACCTACAGAACACCATATGCTGTGTACAATTCTGAAAAAAAGGATTGACCACACCCATTGTAACTACACTTGTGCACGCTTTAAGCGATCGCACTCATTTTAAAAATGTCTGACACGATGTTCTGGCTCATGTTTCGTATTTTCTTTTTGGTACAGAAATTAGCTATATACTGTTGTTTATTGGAATAGTAAAGACTTTTTCACATAGCTAGAAAAAAAATAAATAGTTAATTTAGTCTATTGGCATAAATGAAAGGAAGAAGATTGTTTTCCGTGACTCAGGTTAGGGGGGGGGGGAATTGGGGATCCCGCAATATGCCCTTGTATTTGTGGTTTATCTTGTACTATTAAACCTTCCCTTTAGCATAGAGAAGGGCCTGAGAACAAAGACATACTATATGTTAATTACCTTACCTGTATTAGAAGCTGCTCTTTGAATAGTAGATGACTTGGTGTATGATCTGATAACCTAATATATGATTATGATATGTATACAGCATGTACTAAATGTATGTACTTAAACAAATGTCAGGTTTTCAACTGGGACTACAATTCTATATATTTTCTGGTAATGTTTACATTATGTTCTGGAGTGTATTAGTGTATTGTTTCAAAATTGCAAACACAACAAATGAGCGCAAAAAGCTAAATTTTCATTAAAACAACATTTCTTTAATGATCACATCTTGCTCAAAATCAAATATTTAGCTATATTTTTGCTATTTTTCATATCTGAAATAATGTTTCATTCATACACTCCAGAAAGCAATACAAATATCGCCGGAATATCATCGGGTTGTCATATTTTAGTTAACTTGCTGTGAACTTGACCATATATTCTCTTTAAGCCTACTATATTTGTACTTGTTCACAATAATACATGTACATGTGAAAATGCAAAAATAATGCACATTTTTTAGGTTAATTTTTTTTGTCTTTTTTGATTCATACATTTTTTTGAATGATTATTTTGTTAATTATACATTGTAATTACAGTCAATTAATGGTTATTATTGAAGACTGCCGGGGAGTTATTTTTTTTCCTTAATGCAAAGGAAATACTTTCATGTTGTGCTGCATGTTTGTCTGATGCATGTACAGTATGTGTACAATGTACATGTATTATAACAAATTTATTACCTACATGTGTATAATTATAATGTACCATAAATAGAAGCCTTTTAGAGAGAACTGCACAGGCCAGTTTATTTTATTATTTTTTGGGAGAAAGAGGAGAAGAAAGGTTTTTTTTATTACATGTATATTATGTAATAAGCAATTATAGTAATTATTGAAAAGATTTTTTTTCTCTTTTTTTTCAGTGATCAATTGATAAATTCATGCAGATAATAAGTTTGTCCTTGGAGTTAATGTCAACAAGTAAGCTTATCTGATCATTTACAATACATGTACATGTGTATGTAATACAGTTAACCAGGGACATTGGAAATACCGATCAGGGAGGGGCTTGGTCAGCTCCTCTTCGCTTGCTGTGTGTGCATATTTAATCTGCCAATTTCAAAGCTCATTGTCTCGAAGCCCATACCCTCTCTCATTTGTTACTGATTGATAATATTTTTCTACTTTTCTACTGCTGCAAAGAAAAGGGAAAACTAGAATGAGAGGGTATGGCTTAAACAACACCTTTTCCAAACCACAGTTTTTTGTTTATGAAGTACTAGCACTGTAGTTATATATATGAGGCTCATAAGTATTGCTTTCAATACCTCACCAAACATGGAAAATACCCACCGCCATGGACACTCAACAGCCACTTAAGTCACGAGGAGTCTAACAGATTATTTCATTGCTAGAGGAAGTGCATACCCATATTATTGTGTATTAATGTGTACTACCAGTTTGTCTGTTTACATAGTTATCATTAATTAGATTTTGACAATACCACTTACCATAGTGTTTCATTCTCTTGCATGTAGTCAGTGTTTGCATTTAAATATTATCATTCATGCAATAAAAATGTGGTATGTGAAATTGTTGGTTGCTTGTAAAAACTGTCAGTGGCTTTTTTTGGATAACTTTCTATTTCTGTACAGTCTCTTTTTAATATACCGTAATTTGGGATATTTTCATACTGGTTTTATTTTCGTACAAGGCATAATGTACGAAAATAAAACACAATGAAAATTGTTTATACAATACAGAGCCTGTATAAACAGATCTCATTGTACGAAAATTAAACAACAAGAAATTTTTATAATGAAAATTTTTACAGGTGAAAATTTCCCAAATTATGGTACATGTGTTTTATGTCAATGATTTTCGTACAAGCTACATAATTACATGTACATGTATGTGCATGTACATTTTATAATGCAACAAGTGTATTATTGTGCTTACAGTATGTAAATGTGTATGTTATAGTACCTGTGGGTACATCACATTTACATGTTTATACACTCAAGCCCAAGGGTGAGGGTTAAAAAATATATTTATGTCATGTGTGTCAAACATTGTATGGTTTCAGGGTGATATATACATGTAAATTATGGTACATGATATAAAATACAGTGAAACCTCGTTTAACGGTCACTCAGTGTAGCGGTCAACTTGCTTATAGCGGTAAGGAAGTCTGGCCCTAATTATTACTAATTAACTAAAGTACCTCTCACTGGCTCTCAGTATAAAGGCCACCTTGATACAACAGCCACTGAATTTTGGCCCGTAGTGACCGTTATAATGAGGTTCCACTGTATTACCAAGCATTCATATCTCGCATTTTATTAACCTGCACCTATTGGGCTTAAGTTTATAAATATAATGTGGCCGTTATATACATGTGTAGGGTGTTTTATTATGTATGTAATAAATATTACACCCCTGCCAGGGCTTTATCCCGTATACACACAAAACGATATTCAGTAATCCCGAGGGCAGCCCGAGGGATTATTGAATATCATTGAGTGTGTATCGCGATAAAGCCATGGCATGGGTGTAATAGTTCACTTATTCGACAGAGGGCTTACAGATTCAAAGAGGACACAGGGGAAACAAAATCTCTTGAGCGGATATCGATTTCGTGATAGAACTGCGGAGCGCCATGCTTTTCTTCATCGGGGATTCTTTAACTTAAAAATTTTAACACTTGGCTTACTTCTATAAAAATCTGTCACAAGGTAGATAGAATCCATATTTCTGATAGTTTCTGCCTTGTAAATCATGCCTTTCTGTTAGTTTTTTGTCTCGTAAATCATGTCAAACGATGATCTATCTGTTTCTTTGTTCATTTCCGGGGCAATATCGATATTCCCTAGGGAATATGTATATTTTCCAGGAAGTTCACGTGTATCGTGAATAAACTGTGCGCGGTGCCTTTGATCTGTAAGGCTTCTATAGAATAAACATGTATACAATATAATTATGATATTATAGTATTAAAGTTTATGTTGTATATTATACATCTATTATGCCTACATTGCAATCAATTATGGTTTACATGTTATACATGTAATATACGATGTACATGTATTATACACATGTACATTTATGTATTGGATTTTGTGTAGGGGGAATATAGCTGGCTTCTTTACATTTAGTGTACAGTGCATATGCCCCATTTCCACTTGGGTATAGGCTTAAGGCTATATATCACTGACTTGTACTCTCGGATTTTTAAAACTTTGAATTGTATAGTTTAACATCTGAAATACCATTCAATCATAACTTTCAACTATGTTTTGGTGGATATATTTACTGGAGTTCTTAAGTTGATTCTTTTTAATGGTCATAATTTGCTTTGGTATGTTACTTATGTACATGCCTATATGGTAATATTAGTAGTAGTCGTAGTGTATCGTAGTATTATATAGGTATAGCTTATTAAACCTTGCATGCAGGTCTGATGTTGATCCCGAAGCGCTTCTCATTACTATTATTTTGCATTAATTAGAGAGCTAGTTGACCTTTGCACTCTGACCTTGACGAATATCCTTCATGTCAATCATTATCTCAGTGTGCTATTCAATTTTGAAAAAGTGTTAGTAGAGTAATGCTAAGGAAGAATGGCTGGGCTGTATGATTTTGTGTAAAAGCCGGACAGATATTATGCACCGACTAATGCATGAGATAACAAAATTTATAATGTTTTAGTGTTTGTTTTGACTACTATACTATACTATACTGGTACTAGGCAAAACCAACTCATAACCAATGCTGTTCCCTATGAAATTAATATAGTTTTTTTTTTTGCATTCTTAGGCGTATCTTCTAACATTTTTCATATAATTTTGTAAGATATGCGTCCTTTATAAACAGTTTTGTTTGTCATTTATTTATGTACGATAGATGGTGGCATTTGATGTTAACAGGATAATTCAAAATAGTTATTAATGCCTTAACCCTTTAGCTACCAAATTGATTGTTAAACTTCAAGCTCTTATTAATTGATTTAGCACTTTTGTAATGTCAGTGCCGACTGTATGGTGCGACTGGGTGCAAGCTAGCAAACTCTCTTTAGGTGTGTCCATACTTTCAATCAATGACAGAAATTGTGCACTCTCATTGTTATCATGGAAACGGGGTGGCTTGAGGCTCAGCGTAACCCGAAACCAATTTTTGCACCTATTTCCACCATTTTGCAGCCCCGCCACCACACAACCCACATATGATGCTCCTTTTGACCACTTGCAATTGTACCCATGGCTCCTGTAGGTGCTCAGATTGTCAGATTGTGTTTTTGACTGTGCCACCTTCAAAAATCCCCAAAAATGGTGATGGGCTGTGCCCCTTTGAACCCAACCTAAGGGGGGGGGGGGGGGCAGTTCCCTTTTATAAATCCTCCCTCCCCCTCCTGGCGTGAAAAGTAGTCGCTTTTTTTAGAACTTTCGCTTTTTGCAAATGCAAAAAAAAGCAGCTTCTTACGTACTACATGTACATATACGTACATGTTTTTTTTTTGCTTAGTGATGGACTCAAATGTTGTGGGTGGAGTTTATGGTGTATGTACATGTGTCTATGGTTACTAAAGGGTTAAAGTTTTATTTATCAGTACACATGTCTATTATTCTGTAACTTTCTCATTGATTTTTATTTTATATTCCGGTGTATACTATACTCATAATCTTTAACCATTAAAAAAACTGCAATGAGTATACATAATAATGGAATAATTGTCAATAAAAAATTGTAATTTTTGACTGTATAAATACTTAGAACTGTTTATGTGGTCTTTCACCAATACCTATCAATGTGAAAGAGTGCTATATTAGCACTCCTTTATACTGTACCTTTATACTGGTGCATGTGTGCATTGTTGTATAGAATATAAAATTCGTTGCCAGGTTAATATATGTTTAACTGGTCTGAATCAGCAGCCTTGATGGCCACTGATGGCAGAGGCCAGCTAAATCAATCTTAACTTTAAAGAATAATACAGTGCTGTATATCAATTTTTTTTTTATTATTATTTTATTATCACAGAGAAGATTGTGTACATGTGGTGAATCTGCAATAATTAGGAAAATGTACAGCTTCATATTTAGTTGAGGGAGCTATCCAACCCTGCTATATGGCAAGCTAACCCAACTATAACCCACCTCATGTACGTGTACAAAATTATTGTTTTTTTGATAGTGTATTGTACACTAAGCTAATTATTTATTTTACAAATTTGGAACCCCGAATTTTTAGAATATATGTGGTAGCTATTAATAAAGTCTGTGTTATGTTTTTATGGGACTGATTTTTTTATGGGACTGATTTTGAAGGTATGAAGGAGGGGTGGTAGCATTAATTACATGTACAATAAGGTTGGTGTTTTGATATGCACGTGACTTTCAGATTAAATAAAAATATGTTGGCCATGTTTATAAGTACAATTTTTTATTGATCGAGTCAGGATTGGTAGAAATAATACTTATTTCAAAGAAATTTGGCTATATTACTTTGTCTATTTATATACTACTGTTTGTGTATGCAGTATTATCAGTACAGCATTAGGCATGGTCCAATAGGTTAAGTACTTATAATTATTTAGTTGTATTTACAAGTAAATACTATTTTGAGTAATAATTTTGTACAAGATGTGTTTTTGTTTGTATTTTGAATTTTGATTTTGGAAATATTTTTCTATTAATTTTGTATTTAAATACATATAATTGCTAAAGTATTAATTATAAAGTACAGGTTGGTGTATAATAGCCTCTTCTGCCAATAATATAACTTAATTAATCTTTCATAAAGTGTAAATAGCACTAGGACCAACCATGCATATCCATGTCCATCCCTCCTCCTTCCCTCGGTTTACATTTCATGATTTTGTTGGTATTGTCAATGTGTGTCGGTGATTGCTAGTTTTAACAGCACTGAAACTACCATAACAAGCTCGAATACAAAATCTGACTTCAGAAATTTAAAGAGCTCCAAAAACTGGTCTAGAATGCATCTTTACCACTTGCAAAACGTTACCTACTTCAGATTCACGGAGCCCTGAAAAACACCTGATTTTTTTTCTTCTTCTTTCCACACCTAGCGATTCTTTCAGGACACCAAAATTCTTTTGGCACACACCAATAGAAGAGCCAGAACCTGGATGAGTGCCTTTGGATAGTCTCGAAAACAAACAAGTACCCATAAACGAATTGCACTAAACACAGCAAGGTGCCTGAGAATCTTCAATCCGCCATTTTATAAAATGAATAAAAACTAGGTATTACTATATACATCGGTATATTACTATATGTATCTTGTCATGTCTGCATTAATTATTCCTTACTACCTACACAATTTTATTGAATAAGCTGTCCAGGAGAAAAAGTTAAGCTATTGCATCTACTAAATGTTTGTTTACTTGTATCCAGTTTATATAAGCTGTACGTGAAGCCCTATGGCCCAACCAATGTGGTCACTCAATAGTTGTATTATAAATTTGTTATGCATGTACATGTATATTAAGATGCACAAGATACCTGTGAGAGTATTAATTACTGTTGTAATACCTAAAACTCTTGTCATTATTAATTTTCTTTAATTAATCAGAGAGCTGGAAACAAGTACAGTAGTAATGTTTGTGAAGAATGGCTGGGCTGTATTGTTTACTGTCATATACCTGACAGATGTTATACATGTATAATTGAGGTAATTATTATATATTTGTTTGTTTGTTTGTTTATAGCATCAATATAGCAGAATATAACCTGAAGCTCTTGACAATTTCCATTCTTCCCCCTTGTGGTCTTTAGTCTTCTCTTGTCCATATACATGTACATTACCCCACCACTACTGATCAAGGCATTATTTGGGAATGCATAATGTTAAATGTTAAATAATCTTACTATATGGGTTTGTTTGGACAGCGGTTCATTCATTACACAGTACAACTAAATGCTAATGTGTTTGAAACTTAGAATTTTAACCAAATTATGAATTGTATAGACTACCGTATAGGGTATATTGTTCAAGGGAACTAATTTTCAAGAAGTTCGAAAATACTTAAAAAAAAATTAATAAATAATAATTTAATGAAAATATTAATGAGATAGGTGCTGTAGCCATATTTTGGCTGTATATATTCATGAAAAATAAATCCTTAATTGAATTTTGGCAAATTTGTGAAATTTGATTCCCTTGAACAATATGCCATATACAGTATAACGCCAATTACTACCGTTATACCTATCATCAGGTATAGTACTGCTAGACTCTGGGCCCTAACCAAAGCCTCTATGTGTGAGTATGTGTGTGTGTGTATAATGGTACTATGTGAAACGATCGATTCAGAAGGGACGAAATCAGCTGAAATTCAAATCACTCAATTTTCCACAATTGTATCCCATTAAGTGCTTCTGTACATTTACTACAGGCAAAAGACTACACCAACCATATACTACACTATGTATGCACTAGCAAATTGAAAGGCAGAGGAGGGAACATAATAATGAAAATGATGCTACTCAACAACCAACCAACCTGTACCTGATACTATACAGCTTATAATAGATCTTGTCAAGAGTAAGCTAATATACAGCACAATGTACCTCAACTAGCTGTAATTTGTGAATGGGTTTAAATGTACATGCAATCTGACTCAGAGTCAGAAATGAACTGTATACATGTACTCCTCTTTTTAATCTACAATGCCAGAATACTTTAAGAGTTCACAGATATACAGAAGTCTTATACACCATATACACATGTACATGTGTATACATGTCACTATAGCCTATATTCAAACAGTTGTTTTGTTTTTTTTTCTATACAGGTATATACCTGGCCTAAAAACCGTCTGTATAATGTTGGATCGACCATTAGACTTCATTGCAGACCATAATTATGGTGGGTAGGACCTCAGATAGCTAGAAGGCCGATATTAGTCTTGAGTGGCCAGACCCCCGACCTTCCCTCAGCAAAGTGGGAGGGTCTGACCACCCAAGACTATAAAATAGGGCAACATAGAATGTGAAGCTGCTGAATACTTTACTACTATCTATGTATGGTTTTATGAAGGCATTGTAGGGGAGTGTCGGTATAATATCGTTTACTTGCATCACAAGAAAAAAAAATTAATTAACAATAGCATTATTAACAGTATAATGTTCAGTACATTCAGTTATTGTATCGCCGGGGCTATAACTGGTGATTTCAGAGTTGTATTCAGCTGTACTGTGACTTTCATCAGCATTAGCTGCAGTTTGGTTCACAATGCAGCACCTAGTCTATTAGGTACCAAATTGTGGGCTGGAGATGATATGTTGTAAGGAAAGTGAGGGTTAGTAGCATGCTGCCAGCTTCCTTGAAGCTGGTGGAATGATGTATGTTGAATTCTTGCTGGGAATGATGCCACCACTGGTTGCAAAGGTGTAACATGAACCTGTTGAACCGTGTTGCAAGGTCTCTGGATAACTTGTTTTACTGCAGTTTTTGGAATAACCCATATAGATCTACATGTATCGGTACCGTGCCTCCCGTCAGTCCCGTGTGGCATTGTGCATCTCTTCTGAATGACTTTGTAGTGATCTTCAGCCCAGGGTAGCTCCACTGGACACCTGAACCCTAGCAGCTGTCTCAGATATACGAAACTGTACCTGCCAGTACTCGAATTTGGTCTGTCAGTGAACACAAACTGCCAGCCATGTTCCACAGAACGGAGCAATGGTTGTGGATCGGTACACTGAGCCACTAGCCGCCTTCTCATTCTTCTGTACCGTCGAACAACAAAAATTACTGCTAGGACTATATTATGGAACCATGTAGGCCAAACCGAGATAAACCAATGCTGGTCCCTTTAGCTTTTGCATTCATGAGTAGGCATCTGTATCTTGAACTGTTTCCATGTAGATCTAGCTTATCATATTGTAATTTTGGCTAGCTAAGAGTATGCTGAGCTTTTATGGAGCTTTTGAAAACTGTATGGAGTAAATCATGCACGCAGAAGCTGGCTTAGTCTCGCGTAGCCTGACCCTCCCACTTGCTGCGCGTGGTACCACGCGCAGCAAGTGGGAGGGTCTGGCTACGCAAGACTACACAAATAACTGATATGCTAAACTACAGCAGAACCGCTTTTTAATCCCTGTGTTATAGTGTACTAATTATTTTTTGTTTGCATAATAAGCTCGATTAAATGTATAATAATTACATATAAGTGTCTGTATTGTAGCAGTTATGTTAACAATTAGCCGGGCTATTGGTGTTTGAGCATCATCAATTTAGTGAAGTGTGTGTGGAACTATGTCCTTGTTTGCTTCTCATTAATTATTAACTAGTTCAGTAACTTTATTTTCATTGATAAATTATATTCGTTTTGTATTTTGTTTACAGAATATGTGCTATATACTGGAAAGGATTATAACTTTCTACTGGCAATCATTGAAGATAATCAAGTGAGTGCACATGATGTATACGTATACATGTAATAATGAAAATACTATTGGAGTAGTTTTTGACTGTAGTGGTATTAAAGCTTTTTTCATGTCATTTGGCTTATCAAATATACATGTATACTCCTACTGAGGAAAAACAGAAACGTGGTGGCCATATGTTAGTGTATAGCTTTATATCGAGTATAGCAACTTCTCAATTTATCATCATTTTTGCAGAAATTTCAAAAGGCCTTTCAGGTATATGTAATGTAATATAGAGTGTAGCTATTAAGTGAATTAAGTGTCTTTCTCATATTTTGAAAATAAGTAAAATATTTTACTACAAATCCTGACTCGATAAGTACGAAGTTGCACTTCTCTAATAGATTTTGTCCTCTGAGGAGAGAACAACTATTTAGCCAATGCTTTCCCTTAAATGTTTATATTTTGAAAAAAAAAAGTACATGTGTTTTTGCTACAAATCTCAACTCGATCAAACACCGTTGTACACTGTATTTTAATTTATTCCAGAAGTACGTGACATATGAAAACACGCTATACCAGCTGATGAGAAAAGCTAATATCGTACTTCTTTCATGCTAGTGCATATAGAATATGCAATTTATTGACTACATTATTTTAGCTGGTCTAATAATAATGGCTGACTTAGACCAGCTGCAAATCAATTTAAAGAATAGTATATAATTTTTGTTATTATTTTATTATTACAGACAGAGGGTGGTGTGGCAACTCTCCAATAATTAAGAAGGACATGCAGCTTGATATTAGTTTGAGTGAGCTACTAGATCCAACCCTGCTATATAACTAGGTAACCCAGTAACTCAACATGTACATACAACAACATATTGTCTATAATAATATACTGTATGTGCTGTGTTTGGTTTTAATTTTGGTGTGTGTGTGTGTTTCATTTTGTTTGTTGCAAATTAGGAGAAGCACATGTCATGCAGTGCTTACCAGGATATGTTACTCCATGTACTTATTGTCGTGTTGTACATGTACATTTTGCATGTACCATTTTCATATGTACATGGTTACTGTGATTAGGTTTCCCTTGTTATGTTTGATGGATGAGATTTAATGAATATTTATACTGACGCTATAATGAGTAGTATTTACTAGGAAACATTCAGTAAGGATACAAGCTTCATAACAACCATTGGTGATGTGCAAAGAATATGCTACCAATGAAACAAAATAAAAAACACCAGCAAATTGTAACATGGTGTCTGGCAAACCATAACATGGTGTCATAACACAAATATGGAAATTGCCAGCACAGCAATAAAGGCAATGGGAAAAGTACTGTTAATGGCTTGCCCATGTTAAAATGTGTCTTCATTAACCGTCTTTAAAAATTCAAGTGTTGCAATAAAAGTATAGGATTTTATTGATCTGTAGCAAACTTAAGTGTGTGGTGATCTATGCATCACAGTTAAGCCATATAAATCCTTGCCTGTTTGTTTGCTACCTCAGGCAAGCGTATAGTTCTTGAAACTGCTTTAGTTTCTGAGAACAAGGTCCTTAGCAGTCACCTAAAAATTGTGTATGGGTGAGTGTGAAGCGCCCTTAATGTTCATGATATCAAATTTAAGGTGGACTTAGAGCCTAGGGTAATATTGCCAGAATGAATATGATTACGTACGTACCTCAGTACTTCTGGGGACTTGCTTGGATGTAATACTGTATTTGTAATATTAAATTGCAATGTTATGTACCAATGTGCATTGGAGTGTGGAGTGGGATATGGGATGTGTCAGCGTGTTTGTAGATTAAACTAGTGTTTATATTGTCACCGGATTAAATTCTGTGTTACCAGTATCAACTAAGACACCCTCCATGTAAAAGACAAGAATGCAATGCCCAATATATGTCTGTTAAATAGAGGTTCTATTGTTCCAGGCATCTCTAAAGGCGGATTTAAATTATAAATGTAACGTAATACATGGAAAGAGTACGAATTGTTAACATGACATTAAAAGTTGAATCAAATTCAACTTTGAACGTCATGTTAACGATTCATACTCTTTCCATGTATTTGTTTACGTTATGTAAGTGTTACGTTTATAATGTAAATCCGCCTTAATTGGTTGTCTCATCTTATATAAAAATCTCAATACTTGAATCACTACCATCTTCTCATGCCTCTAATGTTAATGGTACAGGTCCCAAGAGGCTAATGATATTCATAGTTAGCTCAACCTGTACATCAATAAAAATTTTATTGGTCCTTTTGAATTGTGGCCACTAATATATAGTGATGCTAGGTGATATTTTTTTGCCAACAGATGCTAAATTATAGCTATCAGCGAAATGTAGTTTGAACATTAGAGCTCAATAAATGATATTCATAGTTAGCTCAACCTATACATCGATAAAAATTTTATTGGTCCTTTTGAATTGTGGCCACTAATATGTAGTGATGCTAGGTGATATCCTTTCAGCTATCAGCAAAAATTGTTAGTTTGGACATTATTGGTCAATGAATATAATTAACGAAGTATATTATTATAATACTGAGATTGGAAGAATGCTCAAGTTGTAATTCATTTGAAATAATGTCAGTAATGATCATTTGTAAATGGATGGTAGACCCACATATGACTACTACAGCATGCGCTTTAATACCTCTTATAATCTGAACTTTAATTGTTTAAAATGCAATGCATGAGGCCCGGGAAAAAAATAAAATTACAAATAAATAAAAATTGACCTTGAGCCAACAACACATGTGGTTTGAGTTTAAGGATTATCATTTCAGTGACAATGTTGTAGTAAATATAATATATAGTAAGCTGTTGTTGTCGGTAGGTCTGATGGCGACACTGTTCAGTAATTATTATCAATAAGTATTCCTTATATGATGGGTATTGTGCTGGGCTCAACTATCATATATACTATACATGTATACCATAGTTAGCAAAACATCAATGGGCTGACAGGGATGATATAGGCCATATATCCCTGAAAAGCAGGAATGATATGCCATATTTTCCCTGTTTCTCATATCATCCCTGCTTTTTGTTAGCTATATATTATATGTACCGTGGCTTCGAGGGAAATATGGCCAAAATACAACCCGAACCCCTGAATATCAGCCCTTGGCTTCGCCTTGGGCTGATATCTTGGGGTTTGGATTGTATTATTGGCCATATTTCCCTCGAAGCCATGTATATATATTACGTAAGTCACATACATGCACACACACACACACACACAGACACACACACACACATATATACAGCTATTGAGAATCAGTATACATTGTAAGCATATTATTACAGCTATAATCTATGGCGGCTATCAATATGATTCCAAACTGTGCATTGTCATTATGTGATGACAATGATTTTGCTGATACCACCCAGACGTAATCTGGTAGGTAGCTGAAAGGAAGGTACTTGCCGTGGTCTTAAATAAACTGTGTGTGTCTCCTCACAAAGCATAATCAAACAAGGCCATGCATGCAACACTCATGACAGAAAACACAAAATTAATTTCATGTGACAGTTATTTCAAGATATTAAAGGCCAGTAACTGTTGATCAGCATTCTCAGTTGTGACTGACAGTCTACTCAGTCACTGTTATTATAACTGATATCACAACTGTGAACCACTGAGGCCATAGCACACAGTTAGCTGCAAGCAGTTACACCGTAGAGAGAGATATTATAGGATAACCAATGGAATTTAATAAACTATTAAAACATGCCTTGCTAAATGGAGTAGTAGAGAAAATTAACAATATTAATGACTTCATTTACTTGGCCCTAGTGTTGACACACACACACACACACACAAATCATAACTGTTGATTGTGCACACGTAGTGTAAAAAAATAGGAGAGTTCAGTAGAGTGGAGTACTATATATGATTACACACACTAAAACAAAAAGAAGGGTTTAAGTCAAAGAATTCAATACATCTATACACTTGAATCATTGTTTGTAACTGAAATGTTCACCCATGGTTGAGTCATGCCATGTTACTGTTAAGGTGAATTCACACTATAAACGTAACGTTTCCATAACATTCACGTAATGCAAGCGAATACATGGAAAGAGTACGAATCGTTAATGTGACGTTCAACGTTGAACTTGATTCAACTTTTACGTAACATGAGCGGTTCGTACTCTTCCTGTGTATTCGCTTACGTTACGTGAACGTTACGTTTATAGTGTGAATCAGCCTTTACTGAGCGACTGTTAATGAAGAGTTTGCACCACAGGCAACCCGCCTAATCTTCATGGAGTGATGATTCGGTGCACTGACTCAAACTCTGTAACTCTATTCAAGGTACATGTACTACACTGTAGCAATGTTTACAACATATATAGTATGGCATCTGTCGTGTGTGTGTGTTATGTAACAGTATACGTACATGCACTTTGGTTTTGGAAGTGTTTTTGTATTTAAATATATGCATAGTTTGCTAAAGTATTGCAAAGTACAAGTGCATAATAGCCTCTTCTGCCAATAATATAACTCTGCCACAACCCACAGTAATAAAGTGGAAGGAGTTTTCATAGCATTACTTTGTATTTCATATTGGTATGAATGGTATAGTGTTAGTGTGGTATGTATCAACTTTTTGGTTATACCTTCCCTTTGATTAATTTTATTAGTATATGATCCACTTATTACTAGTCTGGAGTTGGAGGAGTTTTCATAACATCACTTTATTATTTCTTTGCCATTATAGAGTACATGTATATATCTCACCATAGTTCACAAATACTCCCCACTAATACTGTCAATGTACTATGATTCAGTTTTACTACTTTTGGAGCTGTATAATTACAGTACATCGCATAGTTATCTCACTTTTTAGCTTTATTAATGCTGGCCTTATTCTAAATTCCTACCTGCTGTTGGATTACCTTTTACACTTGGCCACAATTGATCGATTGAAATTATTGTTCGAATATTTATTATTGTAAACAGTTTGAAATGCAACTACAGCACTATGCGTAATTAGAATATAATTAGAAGTCACTGACATAATTGTAATTGATCAAGTTTCAAAACTGACTATAATTTAAAACATAATTGTAATAATAACAATCAAAAATAAAATTTAGGGTAGACAAGAACAAATAATACAACATAATAAAGACAAAATAGGTCAGTAATTCAATTTAGTAAAAACAAAACTAAGTCAATTTAAATCCAATTCTGCATAATGGATTATTATTTGAAATTGATTATTTGTAATTGAACCCAGGTCTGCTAGTAGCTACATTATACAAAACCATGCAGTTCTGTTTTTAACTCCAAAGCTCTTCCCGGCTATATTTTTTATTGATTAGCTAATTACTATTCTCTATGCTTTTTTAATACAAGTGCATGTGCTATAGTGGAGAAGAGTAGGATTATATGCAGTGGCAGATATAACACTAATTTTTGCTAAGCATGCGTTGCATGTATTGTAGCTGAGGTAATGATGGATTAAAACAAGCTATTATTTCCTGCTATTTGTAAAAGAGCTAGCTGGTGGCTAACTGCCTCCCGATTGCCCTACTATAATTACTATTTATGGAAATTATTTTGATTTCTATACATGCTTCAATGTTAAGCCACATCAAACGGGCACAACTATTACCCATGCAATTTTATACACACCCACCTCGGGGCAGAAAGTAATGGAAAAGAGTAGGGCGATCGCATTTATATCAAGCAAAAAAAGTTCAAAACTCTGACTTTAGCAGCTCTGGCTTGACTATGGGTTTCCTTCCAGTAGGTTAGTCCACCAATAGCTCGATATTTCCTGAAATTGCATGCAACAAAAGAAACGAAGCGCCTTAGTTTTACTGCACCTCGTACTCGCTCCATGTAGTCCATACAAAACGAGCATTTTAATTTTTTACCTCAAGATGCGGGGCGCGGTCAAAATCAAGCATTTGTCTCATGGCATCTTTGATCATGTTTTGGTTGTGGTTTAACTCCGAAAGCATGTTAATAAATCTTTCTCGGAATTTTTGACTATAATTACATTAACATGCAGTGTAACCTGCAACCATGTAGCCTATATAGTATTATTATTATTTTAATAACAGAGGAAGAAGTCAGGTGTTAAACCTCACCCAGCTATAAAGTACTGTGCAACAATCAGCAAAAATTAGTGCTATACAAACTGTTGTTAGAATGTGTGGATTTGAGTAAGCAGTTGTTTTACACTAGTGCTGTGAACCTACCATAAAAATAAAACCAGTTAACCTAATGAATTAACTGCCGGTTAACCTAATAACCTGATGAATCATTTTACTGCTACAAAAAAATTGATTTGAGCAATAAAACAATGAAAAATAAAACTCACACCAATCTGAAATTGAATTGGTATATTTGGTTAACATGGTTTCATGAGTACAAAATGCAGTATGTCGTATTTTGAATACTTTCTTCGAAGAACCTGAAAATTACAGCTTTACAGGCCATTGTCCGCAAACAAAATATGAAATCGCTTGTTGTTTCATAGCACCAGGCCATTCATATTGGTTGGCAATGCAATTTGTAATGTAATTTGTCAGGTTTCCGGTTTCTGAAATTTTATTCGGTTAACCTGATTTATTTTACTTAACGGTATAGACCTATCAGTTTTTAGGTTATTCTTCACAGCACTATTTTACACATGCATTCCCATACAAAAAAGACTTGGTTGTGTTTGGTTGTGACACCCCTATGACAACCATGTTTACAAGCAACAACCTAAGAA
>JAYJLX010037067.1:0-16230 GCA_036873525.1 Chalinula nematifera | reverse complement strand
TTTGAGGTTGTGACACTTGTGGGAAGAAAGTGAAAGTGTTAAAGTGGAGCCGGAAGAGAATTTCCCCCCCCCCCCCCCCCCCCTCCAATTAACCTGTTGAAACATCTGGACCTTGGGTGAATGAATACGCAGAGCCAGTGAAAATGGGAGGAGCTTGAATAATGATGGACTCAACAGAGCTTGGGCGACTGTTAGTATCTCTTCATATTGATCTAATGGAGACAATGGTAGTTTATTACTGAATTAGCTTATAGCAATGCAAGCGTTAACAAATACTTGAAAATATTTCCTTCCATTATTATTGATTCAATGCACTAACTGTATCAAACCACTGAGGGAATATACATAGACACATTAAACATGTAATAATCTGAAACTACTCTAGCTTGACAATAGCCAAAGCTTTCACAAATAATCAAAATTATAATGCATAAATAATACAGTTTCTAACAAACACAACACACACTATTGGAAATTTTTAAACATAAAATCTTCTAAGCAATCAAAAGTACAGTAACCAATAGTTTGTACTTCATATTATAAATTAATGCCAAATTTGCTTCCATTCCGATACAAATCTAACTATTATTATTAATATTACACACAGTAGATTGAAGTTTACTTATGCTGAGAAAGCACTTTACCTACCATAAATTACCACTTGTGTGAAAGTGTACAGATTCTTCAGCATGGATGAAATTTTAAAGTGCTTGTAGCTTTCAACTTAAACTATCAATACAAGACTACTTTTAGGAGAACCCCAAATTATTGTGTGAAAATTAAAGCTTGACTCCAATCTGGGTTACTTAGTGTTTATGCGTTTGTTGCTTTCTAAGTGTTTACTGAATATAAATAGACTTTAGTTTTGCTATAAAATACACTACATAGTTCAATAAAAACACATAGATAAAAAAAACGAAGAAAAACAAACTACAATAACCATAGGAAAGGATCAACTAATCATCGTCTAATCAACAATAGGAGAAGCAATATTAACAAGAACGAAAATACACTGATAAATAATAGTGATCACACCAAACACAAACAAGAATATGGTGAAATAACGACTATTTCTAATGTATTGCAGCATTTTGGGTCGCATTACGAGAAACTTTATCTTCCCATCAACAGCTGCACCACAGAACAGACCCCTATCCCTAGCTGTGATATATGCACCTTCAATAAGAGTAATTTCGATCTGAATATGTTTGTTCAGTGAATCAATATTATCATTAATAGGTATAAGAAACAACCAGGGCAGGTACCAGTAACAGATGTACACGTACTGGCAGACCAGTATGAAGAAATCTATGACAATCACCAACATGATTAAGTTGACCACCAGATGCCATACCCAGCCATACGAGAGAATAAACACCATGAAAATTATCCACTGTAGTGAAGGAAAGAAAACAAACTTCTTTATCTGAACACCTTCAGGCACATATAACTTGATTTGTTCAAACATGTGATTGGCCATGGAATAGCAGTTACTGGGCACATTAACATGTCTACCAATACTCCTAACCCTCACATCAGTCCTCTCAATATGACCACCAGATACATCCTCAGAGCTGAATGCAGTACCTCTGGTTTCAACAAGGCGTGTAGACTCCATTATTATACTATACTATAATCCCAAGGTAAAGAAGAATGGGCAATAAACTATTCTCTTGAGGTGAACACAGAAAAAGAGGAGTGGCAGTATACAGGGAATTGATTGGCTTCCGATCTGTGTTTTCAATATAGTGGTGAATTGCTGTACATGCACCAGTAATAGTAGTAGTCTATATAGTAGATATACTATCAAAACTGTTAGTACAAAAAACAAAGTTTAAACTTTCACTTAGACTTGACATAAGCAATGAATATATTAAAGCATGAATATTTGTATGTTAAAAAAATTGCTATTTTATTATTTATTTAAGATTAAAAATAATAATTGCTTAATAAAATAATATTAATTGCTTAATAAAATAATATTAATTGCTTAATAAAATAATATTAATTGCTTAATAACTGAGGAGTTGGTTGTCGTAGGAAACACAAGAATCAATACTACCAACAGGATGTGGCCTAGACTGTTATATGTTTAATTTCTAGCTCATCAATAAGGAGGCCTGACTTCAGGATACTATTCAGTGGTTGTTCTCACAAGTTGCATGAAGAGGTGTGGAGCCCGAATGAATAAGCATATTAGGGTCTGCTTGATTGTTTAGTGTTTGAGTGGCCATTTAATGTTGCCATAAAATAATTCCTCTCTGAGATTGTTTCTCCCAATATTCAAATCAGCGTTACTTTCTAATAATCTGTTGGCTACTTCCAAATGGCTATTTTGACTGGCAGCGAAAATTGAAGTTACTCCATCCTTGTTGACGAGGTTTGGATCGGCATTACCTTCAAGTAATCTAGTGAATAGATAGATCCTCAACCTGATCACCAGGTACTATAGTAGATGATTGGTTTGTCTGTAAGCACTAATGAATGTGTGCAAAATGTTTTTATGGATAAACGTTATTAAACGCACGGAACCAGGCATCACTTAAACCATTTTACACTCTGAATAATGTCTGCAATAATGTTGCAGCAGGTGATATACTGCTGGTCCACCCCAGGAGGGATACACAGCGAGATCGTTCATTTAAAACTTAAATTGGCAGATTATGAAATGTGATAAGTACAAAATAATAAGTAAATAATAAAAAGGAACAAAATTCCTTTTAACGTAATTGCTATAATGATACATAAAGTAAGAATAGACCTTCAACAGCAATTAACTACATGTAGAGCTATACACAAAGACAGGTGCATACAGATGTTCTTAAAAATATGTGACACGCCTATGACTATTGTTGTACTTGAACAATGGTACAATATCAACCTAATTACATCATGTACAGCTACTTGTGATGGATCGAGTAATGGATTCATATCAGAATATTGTATATAAACTATTATAAAGACTGATCAAGTTTGTACTGTACTCTATTATATATAATTATATTATATGCACTTCAATATTGCACAACTGGTTATTGTATACAGCAACATTAAGGCTTGTATCGTATGTGGCCCACATCCATCAATGGCCGGATTGTAGAGACTTGTACTGATTGCGAGACATACCTTTCTTGGTCAATGACTGGTATCCCTGGAGGGATGAAATTCTTCGCACAAAATTCCAAAACAGAACCTCATCAACTTCTGCCAGGAACTCACTACATCAGTTGAAAAGATAATGGAGGAAAAATTGATCTCATATGACAGTACAGTTTATACTCTTCAAAATGAAGCACACATACACTCACACATTTACACTTGCTTCTACCCAATCACTTACCTCGCTTCAAGGAGGATTGGCGTGTCTGGCCAATCTGAATTGAGAACTATTTTAACCTGTTTATTGTCTTGTTGACCAGTGCATAAGCTGCTGGAAATGAAGAACAAGGCGACGTACAAGTACACAAAGAACATCTCCAGTTTATTACCAAACCATAGTCCAAAAACATTAAGGGTTAAAATTCTACTAACATAAAACTCTAAACGGGTTAAAAATCTCGAGTTCCAGATTTTCGTTCTGACAATTCAATTCCCATGCCACCACCAATGTACCACGCCCTTCAATTCCGAGCCGGCAACGCCCAGTTCAGCGAGAATCGAAAAATAAGAGAAAGTTATGGAAGACAGAGTAGCGGTAGCGTCTCTAGCCTTACACGCGGTTATAGAGCCGATATTTAAAGAGGTTAGAAAGTGTAGCTTTATTATATAGTATGGTTAGCAAGTCTAAGGTCTAGCTATCTACAATACAATATAATAATAGGCTTAGATTGATATCTTATAATGATTCCCCTCTTTCTTCTTGCTTATGTACACAACAACAGCTAGAAGCAGATCACCAGTATTTGTCATCAGCACAAACATTACGAACAGCCTTTACCAAGGCTGAAAGATCACATCCTGGTTTGGCCCAGCAGTTTCTAACTGGAGTACTAGATGCCGAGGGTATTTCTCTTAACCTTCCCGAAATTTTACTTAGATTGGCATCCAAAGAATGTGATGAATACTTAATAACTTGCGGAGTTGAAGAGTTTCAAGTTTTACAAGATAAAGCAATTGGTGCGTTGTCACAATAGCTCAGCAGTGTAGTATTTGGTGGGTGTGGTCTGTGGGCGTGATGATGTCTTGCTTGTTTTCCTCGGAAACAGCTATTATTTAATGTCTAGGATAATATTATTGTATTTATTACAGTTCTAAAGCAAAAGTTGAGTAGAATACCGGATCAAATACAAGACAGATCTGGTTTCCTACAAACTATAAAGTAAGCTCTTTCTATCAAAACGCTCCTCTTTCTTGCTTTATACTGATTTCTAATGTTTCTTTTCCTGGTTGAGTTTATTTCACTCTGTCTTGTTATTTCCAGAGACATAGCTAGTGCTATTAAAGATGTGTTAGATGCTGTGAATGAGTTGTCTCACAAACACCAAGACCTACCGAAAATGGTGGAATACAAGAAGGTGTGTGTTGGTCACATGACACCTTGTCATGTGACTAATTGTAGTATTTTTATCCTCTTGAATTATATCATAAAAATAGAACAGTTTCTGTATAAACATGATTTACATACACTTCCCCTAAACCCATCCCCCACAGGAATGTATGTTTGTATTTCACCCATATGTCCTAGGCTATAGTGGTTTGTGTTCTGCTTGAACTTTTTCCTATTAAAGGGATTCCATGTCTTCCTGTGTTAAAATTATTTCATCTTAAGACACCAATGGCTCTGTTTTTCTAACTCCTTCAATTCTAGCCCTATTTTCTTTAACCATTAACCCATCTGATCCTGTAGGTATACCTATAAGTGCGTCAGCTTTAAAACGCTTTAACACTTTTGTATCAATAGTTAGTCAATAAATACATACATGTATATCCCTTGTCATTGGCTATACTTCCTCACCTTGTTCACAGCACATACATTCCTATGTTGTTGTTGTTTTTTCCTCGATTTACTGTGGTCAATACTCCAATACAGTGGAACCTCTCTATTACGGACACCATTGGGCCAACATAAAGTGCCCTGATTATAGAGGTGTCCTCGTTTCATAGGTAGTTTAGAATGGAACACTGCTATTGGGAACTCAAACATCATTACAGAGGTGTCCTTAATGTCCTGATTACAGAGGTTCCACTGTAACTTTTGTAATACAGTATAATTATGTTGGTATTATAGTACACATTCACATACATACATACATACACATACATCATTGATTGATTGACTGACTGCATGGCTGATTGATCAAATCAATCAATCTGCTATGTACATTATGTATGTATGTATGATTGCAACAGATTATGTTATATGTACAGTTTCATATTTGTTTTGTCAAAGGATTATTAGCTTTTACTACACTATATGAAATTTAAATTAATGTATTACTGATGTAGCAGGATATTCTGTAATAATTATTGTTTATGTTTGGCTGAATTATAATGAAAGTCTGAACTGTATAGGAAATTAGTCAGGGGGGGAATTCCATCCAAATACACTAATACTATTACTATATTACGTGTGTGGGTATATCTGCATGTTTGTCAATATAGTTATTTTATACATAACTTGCAATGTATATTAATTGCTATTATTCTATATTAGTCTTTGGATGCACATAAAAGGGTTTTTGTAAGAAGTTCAAGGAGTTTCAGTGATACTTTAAAGAAATACTTCAAAGATGGCAGGTATGTGTATGCATGCATGTTATACATGTATGTGTATAATATATTTATAGTTAACCACTGCAAACAGCTGCTTGTACATATGCAGCTGTAAACACGTATCCCTTGACCCCTCTAGAATATAATTATACCCATTGTTGTTCTCTTCTACAGAGCAGAGAATGTCTTCATCAGTGCTAATCGGCTCATTAACCACACAAACACTCTTCTGGCAACTTATAAAGCCATTGGGTCTTAAGAATAAGTAACCCATGCAATAATAAATTTCATATAAAAAACAAATCGAATTCTCTTCCTTGTTTCTTCTTTGTTTTTCTTCATTTGTTTTTTTTTTTTTTTCATACCGTGTAAATGACAACGTACTTTTTTTTATAAAACCATGGGCAGTGTATTTCATACTTATATATACTTAATTGTGCTGTTAATTTATTAATATAATTGTCGAATTGTATGTGTTCATTAATTATAATAGAATATAATATTTCACACGTATAGCTGGCCATATAGCTGCTGCAATACCAATTGTAACTGGAAGTATACATGACATTAGGAGGGAATTGTAACACAGAGCGAAGAACAGTAGTCATGGCCCAGGAGCTTTTAACCTAGTGTCATTAGCTATGAATAACAAATCTAGCTTGATTTTTTTCCATTGCTAAGATACCACATGATATATATATATATGTTTTTACCCACACTTTCTTGTGCTTTAAACCCTATAATAACAGCATGTCATAAATAAAGGACACATTTTTAAAATGCATATAAATAATAATATTAACATAGAATATTATAACAAGTATGAATCAAAACTAATTATAATGAAAATCTCCTACATAAACGAAAAAAAAAAGTGAAAAAAAATACCACACCCGAGAACCTGGGGCATGGAGTGCAATGGGCGTGGTCTATGTTATTAAGAATAATTATTATATAAGATCAGCGACATTCATCGGCATCTCATCAATTTGTGTGTTATAAAACTGCTCTATATCTTTGAGCATCCGTTCATCGTCACGAGTGATAAAATTAATGGCCACACCCTTACGGCCGAATCTACCTCCACGACCAATCCTGTGGTAAAAGAAAAAAAAATGAACTGGTATGACTTGCAATGTGGAACATGTTGGTAGACATACTCTACCACTACTGGAACAAATGTAGCATTGTACATATGCAATATAATGTAGTAGAATAAAAGTACAAAAACCGCCCTCACCTGTGGATATAATTTTCTCTATTTGCTGGTAAGTCATAATTTATAACTAAAGAGACCTGCTGTACATCAATGCCCCTGGCCTGTCAATAAAATATCGGATCAATAATTATAGTTTGCATTTTTAGACATAATGTACAAAGATTGAATGCATCAAAAAAATCTAAAAAAGTTCTGACATTTTTTTTTTTTGATGAATAAACTCACCAGCAGGTCAGTTGTGATAAGAACCCTGGAAGATCCACTCCTGAATTCCTTCATGATAATATCTCTGTCTTTTTGCTCCATGTCCCCATGCTACCAGGGGGAATAGAACAGTATACTAGCTTGCACAAGAACTTAACACAACTACACTTGTCTTTACCATTGAAGACACGGTGAAGTCGCGCTCGTGCATTTTCTCTGTCAACCAATCCACTTTTCTTCGTGTGTTAACAAAGATAACAGCCTGTGTGATTGTCAGGGTCTCATATAAATCACACAGCGTCTCGAGTTTCCATTCCTTTAAAGGAAAAACAGCCAAAAATAAATTGTATTTCATTAAGGTATGTTTAAAAACCATTTCCAAACGTTGGAAGTAAAGACTATATATATAATAAGTAGTGACATACTTCAAAGGTACCATGAGGTTTTTAAAACGAATAAATACTCGTACGCACACCACAAATTTGGCACGCAAAGGTTGGATACACGGCAGTGTGCACGCGGTAGAATATGCGGTGCATGCGGTAGAATATATCCATCAAGTAAACATGGAGATCTCGAGCGCGCGGTTCAGGCCTAAAGAAGTAAGCCACTACTTAATAACAATGGAATGGTGGCAGGGCTATACAGGATTTATCAGACCCTCGTAGCTCTCGGCTTCGCATATGATATACAGTCAAAAACACCTACACCACATGCTTGGATCTGATAAATCCTATGTAGTGCTGCCTATCATAGTTTAAACAGTTCACAGCTGACCTCTTTCTCTACTTGAACATAAAACTGTTTGATACCCTCCAAAGTGAGCTCTTCCTTCTTGACAAGGATTCTAATTGGTTCACGCATAAAACGCTTTGTCACCTCCAACACATCGGGCGGCATTGTAGCTGAGAGTAAGATCACCTGAAAATAGGATTTAAGAACAGCTTAGAGGGCTCAGGTTAATGGTTTACTATAACATGGAAGGGGGTGGGGCAGTAACTTACTTGTATATTGGTGGACATTTTTCTAAACACATCGTATATCTGGTCCTTGAATCCTCTAGAGAGCATTTCATCTGCCTCATCAAGAACAAACATCTTGATGTTGCGAGGATCTGTCAAAAAGAAAGCAAACTTGATAGGTCGTTAAAAAAAAAAGTGTACAAAATTTGAAATTGTCAGCCAAATAGTATCAAAACTTTACTGATTACATAACAGTTAACCCTAAGGTTAACCTCAATCACACTTGCACCATAGTGAAAGATGACCCCACCAGATAAGGGCCACATGGTTTGATACACCCATAAACTGGCACAAGTTATAAGTTATGCAAGTATACACATGCTCACAACAACACTACAATATTCTGACTGCGGTCCCCCACTCACCCAATGCTCTCCTCTGAATCATGTCATGAACCCTACCCGGTGTACCCACAACAACGTGTTGTCCCCTCTCCAGCTTGGCTATATCTGCCCTAACATTGGTACCTCCAATACAAGCATGACACTCTGTGTCTAAATAGTCCCCCAAAGCAATGATTACCTTCTGGATCTAATGGGAGGGAAGGAATATAAAGAACTTTTAAATGTGCTTTGAAATCTTTTTATGGTCACTCACGCCACAACAATAACAAACAACATGGCAGGCTAATTTCTTATACGATTTAACACTTCTACATTCTGTCATAGATAATAAAAGCATTTCTTCTTTGCCAAACCTAATGGTGCCCGCTCGAATTTATGTAAGCATTGTGTAGTAACAGAAATATTTGTGTAGTGCAGCACACAACTCCATCCGACACTAGTATAAACATCAAATTAGATTATCACCGTGTTGTTGCATGAATTATGGGCCAAAATGTGAACCAATGCTGCGCTTAAAAAAAAAAAGGTATCATAAAAATTGGCTTGACATTAAAACGCAAGCTCCTTTAAGGAAAAAAAATGGTAAGAAATATGCATTCAACAAAGCAAGTGCAGATGTGTGCTTAATAATCTTCAGTCAGAATAAAAACACATGCTTAAGAAATGTGTATTTGTTGATCTAATTTTACGGTGCTCAGAAGAGGGGAAGGGGTGTGTTTGAGTGGGAGGCCTCAAGCATTATGTATAAAAAAGAAATTACATCCTAGATGGTGTTATAAACAAAAGAAATGACAAATTACACCAATTACTAGTGTATGAGTGACACTAACACATGAATCCTTCCCCTGTCAAACCTGTTGTGCCAGTTCCCTGGTCGGTGCCAACACCAAGGCTTGACATGAAACATTCGAGATGTCAATTGATTGGAGAATTGCAATGGCAAATGTAGCAGTCTTCCCCGTACCAGACTGAGCCTGAGCAATGACATCGCTACCTGAGAACAGGAATTTTTTTTAAAAAAAAAGACTAGATATGAACTTCCCATTCCTTTTAACACAACATACCTTTGATACAAGGCATGATGGCACGTTGCTGGATGGCTGATGGCTTCTCAAAACTGAAAGGCAGACCAGATAAACAAAGAATACCAAGAAATAATCCTATCTCCTCACCCATAGGCATATATACCACGGAGAAGTTCCTCACGAAGGTTCATGTCATCAAATTTCTCAACCACCTGGTCCCAGTTGGTCTATTAAAAGGTGAATACCATAGGACTCAATACTGTGACCCATTATATACAATACACACCAAAGGTCATTTTAATTAATTATACATTTTAGTCAAGATTACTTATAGTACTAAACATGTCCACTCACTTCAATGACATCTGTTTCACTTGAAACGGGTGGTCCCACATCGGACCTATATTGATAGATTGGGGGGGAAAAAAAGGTGTTACTAGGACAAGGTCAAGCATGAGTTTCATAGCGATGCGATCGTCACTAAAAAAAAAAAGGCTTCTAGCTTCTTTTTACAAGTCTATACTTCACGCTAATCCCTTCTTAATCTATAAACGTTCGCACAGTTACACATATAATCCCAATATCTAGTGACAATAGAAGAATACACTTGCCTGCTGCTATATTCGTCTTGTTCAGCCATGGTTATTATTCAGGAAAAGAAAGCGTGCAACACATGGGATTGCGCAATGTAGTGCGCATGCGCAGTAGAGAGGAGGCCGGCATTTTTAAAAATGGAGGACAGACAAGAAGGTAAAACAAAGCTGATATCTGACTCTTTCTCATCTGCTGATAAATCGAATAAGGGTTATCTATCTAAAGAAGACTATAAGGTTGCTATAATACAGCTTTTTGGCTATAAACCATCGAAGTATGAGCTCGCTAAAGTGTGGTCAGACGAGGTTGCTGTGGAACAAAAGGGCATCACATTTGATCAGTTTAAGGGAGTCGTACTGCCCAGGCTTATTCAGAGGGATCCTGTTGATCACATCAGACAAATATTCTTAGCATTCGATCGCTTTTGTCATGGATTTATTTCGCTTGACGATTTTAAGGCTGCTTCTAAAAAGGTTTTTGTAAGTCCTAACGGCCTTGCTTCATGCAAATCCTTTGTTTCCCCACTGCAGGTTTTACCTCATATGCCAGAGGAAAGGGTGATTACATTCTTCAAGGAAATCGACTCTGATCTTGATGGGCGTGTTAGCTATCGAGATTTTGAAATGATGATGAAGTCATTGACTCTCTAAAGGAAGCTGAAGTATAAAGGAAATTAGGAATGGGAAACAGAGACTGAGTCCAGATTATATTGTATTAGAGCCAGAAGAGGCTTATTTATTGGTCACCTGTAGTCTATTATGAAAACTTGTTCGAGTACATAATTGGTCTATTGCTGTTATTTAAAACAAAGAATAATAAATATTTAATGCTACAAAAAAAATTGGATTTACGCAAATAATTTTCAGTAGTGGAATTTATTAGATTTCAGTGGAATAAAAAAAAATTTGACAATAATAAACATGGAACGTACAGCCCTATAGCTCTGCCTGCAATTAAAAAGGCAGTTATGTGTAATGCATGTGCCATATGTGCAATAACGAACAAAAATCCTGATCAAATACTAAACCCGATCATTACTGGTATTATCTGCCTGTCTAGTTGTAACAGAATTAGTAGACTGTTCACTAGTAGCATTATTGGATACAAGTACAGTTAAAGTTTCATTGTTGTTGTCTTCTGTAACACTCTCCATGGATTCCGCTGATAGTCGAATGCTACCGTACGTTGATGAGCCACTTGACTCGACATCGGAGAGGAATGGGTCTTGTTCGGTGAGAGATCTGGTGGAGGTACCGTTACGGCCGTTGTTGCTTCGGGATATTGATGTTTTACAAAGGGGACATACTCTGTTCCAGTTCTTGAGCCACTCATCCACACAAGCAGGATGGAAAACTATAATATAAATAACATAAATGGTAAATTACTACACAAGATAGAAAGACTGAATAATATCTTACTATGGTCGCATGGTAACACTCTTAAATGTTCCCTCTCTTGAAAGTCCTCCAAACATATCGAACATGATTCACAAGTCTCCCTGTTTCTATGATACCGTCGTCGTGGCAGCTGGTTGATACGCCAGTGAGTTAGACCCCTCTTGCGCCATTTATTCAGACCATACCGACACTGTGTAGATGGTAACCACAAGATAGACACCACAAACACTTGGTTATAACATATGCTATAGCTCTAAAATGACTAATAACTATGCAATAAGACAGATATTTTAGTTGTTTGGAAGCGAGTAACAAATCACATTGACTAACGCTAGATATAACGTTTAAACTAAGGGGTTTATGAATGCTGCCTGAATAGAAAGGCTTTCTATTCCAGCAATAACACATTGAAGCCTTGTTGCATGTTGTCTATCCACCCTTCCTTTCCTCCCTCCATCCTTCCTTTCCTCCCCCCCACCACCTCCAACACACACGCAATACACACACACACTTCATGACTATTGAATACTCACAGAACATGTGCAGAAGAATATCAATATCATCATTGTTATGGCTCCAAGGAGTCCCAGCCCAATCACCAATAGCAACCATTCATAGAATCCAAGATAACCCTCGGATACTACTAGAACAAGGCCATCTTCATACCTTTGATAGAAACATTGAAATACAATAAGTAATTGTTCACATTACAAATAAAATAAGGTGACAGTTTTTTTTAATGCAACAGGCTGTTTAGATAATGCTACTTTACAATATAATCACTAGTATGATCAGCTCTTAATCCAAGAATACAGTTACTCAAAATTTTGTCAATTTCAATAATGAACGTACAAGCATGCACACACGTACATGCTATTTGATGAAAACATTTGTGATTCATAACATTTTCATTTTAACTTACGTGTCGTTTTCACCAACAATGACATTTTCAATTAAATATGATGAAAAATTCTATTAAAAGTTAAGAAACAATTCACGGATTAGCTATTATGTAGGTAATGGATCTCTAGCTTATGATAAGCAATAGCATCGACTATATTCATTGAGTGATGGTAGGGGGGGGGGGGGGGAGACAAACCTTGTTGATAAGAGCTTGAGGAATATCAGATTCAGGTAGTTTAGTGTTTCTTTTGGAATACGATATCATCATCGAATAACCTGCTTCATTAATATTCCATGCCTGTTTAAGTACATGATTATATATATGTAATATGTAATTTCCTTTTCCCCTCTCCCTCCCAGGTCATCATAAATCTATTTTAACTTACATTTGACTCAGGACAATCATCATAGTTTGGTACGAATGCTATAGCGCTAGGGGCTGGAGCAGGAGCTACCGTAGAGCAAGCATTACGAGGGTTGGGGTACACAAGGATTCCCGTAATCGTCTCATCATAATAACCAATGCCTACTGATCTTCGCTTATTTACAGCATTCGAATCTTTGTATGTCTTAAGAACTGTTGAACCATTTTTGACCTTTTAAATAAGAATTACGTAATGGACTAAACGATCTGAACACATAATCTAACAGTGAATATGATATGGTCTATATATACCTACTTATTTAGAACAATAAACAAAATCTCTGTTAACATACTTTTATCTCAAGTGATTCACTGAACGGCATGGTAAGTACCATGGCCATAAGTCCCGTAACAAGCCAGCAACATACCGTGCTTCTCCTCGCCATAACTGGCTGTTCGAGTGTGTTGACCTGTGTTCTGTTGATGATGTTGAAATTGTTGTTGTCGTTAGGCTAAACACCACGCCCATATAATTTAATAAATTTTAATAAACCAAAATCAAAAAATGGCGGATTAAGATTATACTATGCATTCAGTTGGCATACAAAATACTGGATGCATTAGCAGTGTCTGAGTCATTATACATTGATACAGTGGTGGTGTATAGTTCGGGGTCCCAGGTGGTTGTTGTTGTAGCAGAAGGGAGGCTGTGGGTTGAGGTAGGGTCGTCCAGGTCACAGGCTCTGCCAGGGCTCTCAGTAACACGATCGCTCTATTATTATGATAACATAGCTGAATCTTTTAAAAAGTGTCAAAATACAAACTGTTAATTACCTTTTTATTAATGTTTCTGAGTTTTTTCCTCATCTCAAAATCAACACTGGCCACAAGAGCTCTCCTGCAAGGACCGATGTTGCTTACAAAACTCTTGTTCAACAACTTCTCTTCAACTTGAGAGGCCAACGAACTATAGCCCCCAACCCCACCTTGATTGCTTCCAGGCATTTCAAATATAAACTCGGATTCACTGCAATCGTATTTCTTTCCCAAATGCTTTGCAACCACATCATGAACTTTAGACGTCAACTTTGGACCAGCTAATGCTGAAGAAACACCAATCTTTGACAGTATCGCGCCAGCGGAATACTGTTCCAGGGCAGATAACTTCCGTTCCTTTATTCCAGTGGGACCCGGTAACTTGGCCAGTGTGAACCAATCGATATCGGTGAGACTTTGGGCTTCAGCTTCCGACTCACTGAATGAATCGTATAAAGAACGCTTCCTTGTACCTTTCCTATGAGCTGAGGATGAATGTGGCGTGTGATCATCGCCTCTTTTGTCCTTTCTGTCTCTTGATTTGCCAATCTCACGATAATGATGGTGCGAACTGTCATCCATCATGCCACCACCTTTACTGCTCCCAACGTCATCCATTTTCCTTCGTTTTGTTTCTTTGTGTTCCTCTCCCTCACTGTTAGACTCCATTACTCTGTCTCTCTTCCTTCGTGGCCTGTCATCCTCGCAATGTCCGTAGTCACCATCTTTTCTCTCCGAATCCTTTTCACTGGCCGCCACACTTCCTTTGATGTCCCGACTACGTCCAGACGATTCTCTCTGTGATTTTGATCTAAAGTAAACAGTCACATATATAACTAAACAAAACAATCCTGGACAGATAAGTTATATCTTGTGTTTCATTGCATGCTTGTTTGTCTGTAGATCCATTGATAATCAGTAAGAAACAATTTTTATTTATATATATATATATATATATACACATGTACATGTATAATACATTATGAAGGTATCGAAGTAAACAGCACATATACAACTGAACCAAACAATCCATGTACAATACATGTTACATATATATGAAAGTATCAATAACTACACTGCTTGATTAAATGTCTTGAATAATCTCATACTTTAGCTACATACAATATCATACAGTAATGCAATGATACATAGATATGCAAATAAAGTGGTACCTTTTAGAATGTGACAAAGATTTCTTCTTCTCCTCATCACTCTCCCCTCCTTCAGTACTTGATAGTGAAGTACTACTTCTCATTCGATGTGTTTTATCAGAGTAAGATCTGTCCCTTTAAGAAATAACATAAATTTTATAAAATAGCTTTTTTCCCGATAATATTCAGTAAGCTAATATGCTTAAAACCTTGGGTCAATTCTCCTTGAACTGGATGAAACAGGTTTGTCCCGTTTACCAGGCCTTGCATCAACAGAAGAACCAGGCAAGGGTTCGTCATCGTATCCATGACGACGCTTACGAGGCATCCTGTCGGAATCCCTAATAATGAAAAGGTTAAATGTAATAACACTATGAGGTGATTAATAACTAAGGTAGCCATGGCCTCTATGAGCTATGGCCTCTATGAGCTATGGCCTCTATGAGCTATGGCTACCGCTCATCCTTCACCTCTTCTCTCTTCGGTCATCGGGAATGGATCCATGTTTATCCGAGTAGTGCCTGTGTCTCATAGAGGATGGGTGGGGCGGCGGAGGGGGTGGGGCGTGCTGAGGAGGGGGAGGGGCAACTAATAGTTACATTCCATTGAAACTGGTGACCTCTCTATAACATATGCACACGAAGGGACATGCTATTATATACGCTCCTATAGGTTCACTGTATTAAGGCTGGATTCACAATGGCTAACATTAAGACCAGAGGTCAATACAAACAAACAAAACAAAATTAATAATAAATTAAATCCTATTTTTTTGTATTATCACTTAATTGACTCTATATAGTGATTTCAAGTCCGGTATCACATTTGGCTTTGTGGATCGGCCATTTTAATTGGAACAAAACTATTGGCTGCAAAGATCAGTCAGGTGATATATAGCAATTAGAAATACACAATTCATTTCATAACACAATCAGGCCTGAGTTTACTAAACTAGTCAAAATAAGCACAATTCCTACAAGCAACGGCTACCAATAAACCAACGACTTGGGAAAATTCTATTCACTTTCAGTTCCAATTTTAATAACAGTTATAAACTAGACTAATGCTTATCGAAATCAATTAATATCAAATTAATGAAGTGAGTGAGTCAAGCTAGCTAGGTGTAGTCAGACAGTACTAGTCTAATCAGGGTCTGCTTTGAAATATAGATTTTAGTCTGTGTTTTAACCATGGTAGTCTACTTATTGCAATATATCTTACATGAGATGATGATTCTCTCTCATTATCAGGGCCTAAGCGGTCGAAAACACTTATTCTTTTGCTGCTGTGTCCCTGGTGTCTGCTCATATTGGTGTTTGGTGATCGATTCTAAATAAAGCGCAGCAGAATACAGCGCGCGCGAGTCAACTAGCCACGCCCATCCAAAAGCAGCGCTGCTGCGTAGCCTGGAGACCACGCCCTCGTCCGCACGGAAATGATGACCGGTTTGGCGGAACGAGGGCCTGGTAGCAAGAGCTC
>JAYJLX010037056.1:0-16230 GCA_036873525.1 Chalinula nematifera | reverse complement strand
AGTGCTGTCAAAACCCCCCAAAACCCAAAAAAACACACTCATTCCTACTATGAAAGTTGCTAACGCACTTTCAGATACCAAGTGGGGTAGCACCAAGATGAGGCTAAAAGACATTGACGTGAATTCTACAATTACAGTACATTGCAAAAAAAACTTTACGTCGCGTAGTACGAAACGGTAATTTTACGATAAACAACGATCCAAACACGATCCAAGGACAGTCATTGTTCTCTACTGTGTTATACTCAACTGTCATAACTTTTTGTTGAAACCTTTAACTATTAGTATAGATAAGTTCAACAAAAAGTTCTGACAGCTGAGTGCAACACAGTAGAGAACAAAAACAATGACTGTCTTTGGATCATGTTTGGATCGTTGTTCATTGTAAAACGACCGTTTCGTACTACGCGACGTAAAGTTATTTTTGCGATGTACTGTATGATATTTGAGATTTTCATGCTGCACCTGCACCAGCTCCAAGTATTCCCTGGAAGCTTTTTCTTCATTCAATATGCTTCACTGAAAAGCCGGTATTTTAGAAGCGTCCACCTTTGACTCCTAAACAATGGGTTTGATGAGTGATGTCTGTGGATTACTAAGGAATGCTTGTTTAACTTTTCGAAAAAAAGATGCAGTGATCCGTCCTACTCTGCACTGATACCACAAGAGACGAAAACTAGAGATGTGTGGATTCTTCAAGATAATTGGCTTCATCCTGCCAAATTCTAAAACTGATGGCAGCAAAAAGATTCTGCGCAGCCTCTTCAGGCTTACTCGAAGTCATACTTGAAAACTTCAAGGAAGTCAATGATTGAGGTAGCTTATGAACAGCTTTACATAATGTTGAATTAAGGTTTAATAACGATAACGGTTCAATTTAAGTTTGAACAACAGCAGTCAGTAATGCCGTTTTGAGCATCAAAAAAGCCTCTATTTGAAATACTAATTGTTGCAGCGAGTTGTCTATTTGCTTGTCTCTGCTCCATCATGATATTAGCTACGATATTTTTCCCTTGTTATGGACGTTTAAAATCTACATCACATATCAACAAAGGGGCAAACTATTACAAAAGAAAAGTGACAACACTTGCTACAGTCTTATATATCTTACATTCCTTCACCTTCTCACAAGTGTTATTTCCTTTGCAAGCTTCTAATGTCACAGAGGTGTGGCCCTGTTGAAAAGTACATTATCCTTTAAAGATTACTGCTGCCACACGTGGACACCCTTCTCCCATTTTGTGATGACAAATGTACAACTGATATACAGTAGCCCTCAAATAAAAGTTGATATTGGGTCTTCGTTTTGTATCCACAGCATCCATGAAATGGTTATTATAAAGTTGTTTTTTCATTACCAGTTTATCACTCAGCGGTCATAACTTAGTGTTATACTATATGTTTATCAATACTACAGCTAAACAATAGAGAATTATGACAGTTGAATATAACATACATATAGTGTAAAAACAACACCATAGTATATAATCGCAGCACAGCTGTTCTGTGCACAAAAACGAATACTTTAACTTCTTCTTCCGTGACTTCAACTTCTTCGGTGACTTCAACTTCTTTTTCGGGGCTACTGTACAATAACCAAAAAAACAGCTGACAGTAAACTTAGCTTGCCAAACATGTACAGTGATTGGCTATAACATCTCCTTTTTTTCAATTACCCATGGTTCATCAAGTAATTGTTGACTCGGATTAACCCTAGTGTTAAGTAGAACAATACCTTTAACTGTTCTAAAATGAGTAACATCAGACAGTCCTAAGACTCTTGTCTAAGTTGCTTTTTAGATATACTATAAGGCTGCAAGCTACAAAAACACTAAATAGGATAGAGCAGGTCAAGAGTAGAGGCAAATAGTTAGCACCATACTACCTAAGTACATTAAAGGCAGAGTAGAGTAGTACATCAGAATAGAGTAGGGTAGTGGTTTTATACAGCAGTAGTGTTCACACCTGTTTTTGTGTTAAATAGCTATCGTACCTGTATATACACAATGGATAAAAATTTTCTTCAAAAAAAAAAAAGAAAAAGTAGGAATGAGAGAGGCACAAACCCCAATAAAAATAATAAAACAACTGGGGCTGGTATGAGGGAGCAAGAAAGACTATAACATGGACTACTATCCTACACTGTGCATTAATTGCGAAAATTTGCAATTGACAATAGGATAGTAGTCAATGTTATCGTCTTTCTTGCTCCCTCATACTAGCCCCACTTGTTTCATTACTTTTGTTGGGGGTTTGTGCCTCTCTCATTCCTACTTTTTCTTCTTTTGAAGAAAATTTTTATCTATCTCGTTTCCAACACTTTTTTTATAAAACACAAACAGTAAAACAATACTAATATTATTTTTAATAAAATTAACTAATTAAAATTAATCTTAGCAAATTAATTATTTTAATTGAAACCACACCCCTTTATGTGCACACGTTTTTTTTTAAAATGGCGGATTGAAGGTTTTTGGTCTCCTTGCTATGTTTAGTGCAATTCGTTCATGGGTACTTTTTTTTTGAGACTATCCAAAGGCACTCTTTCAGATTCAGGCACTTTTTTTAGTGTGTGTCAAAATAATTTTGGTGCCCTAAAAAAAATGCTAGGTGCGTGGAAAGAAGAAGAAAGAAAAATCAAAGGTTTTTCAGGGCTTTGGGAATCCGTAATAGGTAACGTTTTGCAGGTTGTAAAGATGCATTCTAGATCAGTTTTTGGAGCTGTTTAACTTTCTGAAATCAGATTTTGCATTTGAGGTTGTTTTATAGTAGTTTCAGTGCTGTCAAAACCCCCCCAAACCCAAGAAAACCACACTCATTCCTACTATGAATGTTGCTAACGCACTTTCAGATTAATTCTTATGCAAATAATTATGGCCGTAAAGTATAATGGTAAAGAGTAGGAAAAGATAAATAAACAAGCTTCATTCCAAAACAAAACAATATGCAAGCCACATTTGTAGTAAAATTTTATAATATAGCCATGGATTTATAGTCTGCAAAAGAATTCAATGTAGAAGAATTTTAGCAAAAGAAGCTATTTCTTACACTTTTTCTACTCCAGCAATACATCTTTAACATCCAAAATGGCGAATCCATTTCTCGAGGGAAAAATTTTTCCTACGCTGACACACCCACTTTCAGCACACTACACCTACTTTAATAAAATTTGATCCGCCATCTTGGACGTCAAAAGGTATTGCAGGAATAGGGAAGGTGCAAAAAAAAAATAGTTGTTTTAATGAAAGTTTTCCACTCGTACATCGGGTGCTTTTGCCGCCTATAAAATACAGTACTCGTCAAAAAAGTGGGCGCACCACACCGTAATTACCTTACAAAGTACATGTATTGTCAAAACTACTGTCAGAGTACTGCAATATGTAACAGCTGCTCTATTTTTAAGCATGTAGCAGCTGGATAAAATACTGTTGTTGTTACTCAGTAATTACTGTACTAACTCAGTAATTACGGTGCAGTGCACCCACTTTTTTTCGACACAACTGAACATCAATGGCTGTATTATGAGCTTTCATAATACTTATAGCTATCATATTCTTCAGAATTGTGTCATTTTCGAATAAAGCTTGTTTTTGTACTCTTTACCATAATTATTTGCATAGGAGATAATATATGCAATAGCTAATTAACACAAAAACAGGTCTATAGTAAATACGCGGGCACATGTGGATTTAAATTGTCATGCAACATGGGCCTCTTGTGGTCGGAAATGGTTTATGCAGTTGAAGTTAAGAATTAACAAATGTATGTAGGCAAAATTTTTTTGCTACCTGAAGGTACTGCCAAGGTAGAAGGTAATGTCACGGCAGAATGTGTGAATTACCTAAGTGGATTAGCAGTAGCCATTCTGCTTTACTTAATATTGTTTTAGCCCTATACTACACATGTGGAAGTTGTTCTTGGATGTACACTCCAGGCTTGCTTATGAAGTAGGCAAAGATGTTCCATATTTGATGTTTCACAATTTTGACAGGTCATTCACATATTTCTTGGAGTTTTCCACCGTGCAGAGATCACCTGATAACAACACGCCTACAGTATTTAACTTTCCAGCACATCTCCCTAGTTTTAATGTCTAAAGAATTCACATAGCCACTAATACCGGCAAGTTTCTGTGGGGTCTTGTAAACTTTTGACAACAAATGGACAATTACAAAAGGATATTGCCACTAAGCCCCTGCATGTGGTACACCTCAACTTGCATGTCGCAGCGCTGATTACTTTGCAATTAACGCCAAAATTAAGCATACAGTAGCCATATAAAAGGTCGTATAATATGACTAGCTTGTTCCACAGACATGGTTGTTGTCGTAGAGAATTAATAATGTATTTGAAATACAAATGATAATACAGTAAGCCATATAAAAGGTTGTATAGTATGACTAGGTTGTTCCAGACATGGTTGCTGTAGTAGAGAATTAACAATGCATTTGAAATACAAAAGACAAAAATTGTGCTACCTGAAAGTACATACTATATACATAAAGTACCCATTAAAAAAAGTTTAACATAAAAGCTGAGTATAAAAGGGCATGACCTGGGCACTTTTAATGATTACAATATATCCCGGTTGACTTGGACATTACAAATACACTACCCCTCAAAAAAAAAAGTTCCCGTTGTATTTTGGTTTCATGCGACAGAACAGCCGTACCATGATTATATTATAGTGTTGTTTTTTTTTTAACTATCCTGTATTCAGCTGTAAGGATATGCAAATTATACAAGCATACATGTACATGTAATTTTGGGCAAAATACTCTATCATTCAATGGAGCACAATGCCCCTATTATGCTGGCATAATAGGAACTTTATACCATATCCACCCACACATAATTAAAAATTATGACTGAATGGTATTTCAGATGTTAAACTTCGCAATTCAAAAGCCCTAAAAATCTGTCAGTAATGGTGTCCATTAAATTTATACGTACAGGACATACAATAGTATTATTACTTGATTTATGTAGCGAGTGTAGCCCTAGAAAAGAAATTGTCGTTGCGCATATTCCTAGTGTACTATAAAATAGTTAAGCTAAAGTTGTTTTTCAAGACAGTTTAATCACTCAGCTGTCATAACTTAGTGTTCTACTGTTTGTTTATCACTGACATAGCTAAATAAAAGAATTATGACAGCTGAATACAACACAGTAAAATAAATAAAAGCACTGACATGCTAAACCCTCACAGTCATGCATGTACAGTAGCCCACAAAAAAAGTTGACGTCGCGTTTTCGTTCAGTACTACAAAACAGCCCTACTACGATTATACTATGATGTTGTTTTTTTACTGTGCTTTATACAGCTGTCATAATTTTTTATTATTTAGCTATAGTATTGGTAAACAAACAGTATAACACTAAGTTATGACAGCTGAGTGATAAAACTGCAATGAAAAACAATTTTAGTATGACAGTTTCATTGTACGCTACGAATACAAAACGAATACCCTACGTCAACTTTTTTTTGAGGGCTACTGTATACACGTTTGACAACACAATTTCTTACACACCAGTAGATGTAAGCACATGTGTGCACAGTAAAGCACACATATACACACGTCCTTGAGTTACACCGTACACTTTACAGAAAACACAGAACACACTATAGCTTCTTCTAGAAGTAAGGATTCTTCACACTTAAACAACCAACGGAAGCATGGAGAAACTTACAAATATGAAACAAACCTATAGAGCAGACCATCAGTTGCATTAGACAGACACTTAGACAGACACCAGCATTTTCACACTATTACAAAACTCATAATCACTAGCCCATTACAAAATGAATGAAAATTTGAGTCTTCACTACATGTTTTAGAAATTCTAAGACCATGCCAGAGCCAGTCTAGATGCCATTCAAGGTACTCCAAGCAGGATCAAGCCTAGCATAAAGCTATCAGAGGCCACAATGAAAATTGTAAGTGAGTGCGATTGACAAATTTTTTTGACATGTGCTCAAAATGCATGGTCTAAAAAAAGGTGGCAACCAGCAAAATGATAGATCAAAATACTCAAACATCCATGTCTTATACTCCAACATCTTTGTCTTAACCTTGGATATGTTCTCAAAAATCCTTTAAATCATGGAATTATTGGTATTAAGTGCCTTTAATGGAGTATTAGTGAAGTTCTACTATCAAATATCCACGTAGATTATATGTTAACACACACAGACACATAAACTGACAACTAATAACCCTCCAAAATACTTAAAGATCTTTGTCTTAACCTTGGATATGTTCTCAAAAATCCTTTAAATCATGGAATTATTGATATCAAGTGCCTTAAATGGAGCGTTTGTGAAGTTCTATCTAATATCAACAGAGATTACGTGTTAACACACACAGACACACAAACAAACTACTACAACCCTCAACCTATGCTTGGGTTAGTAAAACAATAATATAATCTTAATAGGACAGTTTCGTAGTATAAAAAAAAATGCAATGTCCACTATTTTTGAGGGGTACCGTATATAAGCCTAAATGTGTCAATAATACTACATGGTCTGAAGTCGCACATCTATCAAATGCAGCACTTGGCAAATGCAGCATTTGGAGCTGATTTCAATGGTATTATTTCATAATCAATATCTCCTGGCATAGCCAAGTGATTTAATTTTCAATTTCAACCAAATCAGTGTGGACATACTTATGTCAAGGCAAGACTGATTTTTTTCTTCCCACAGAAGTCTATCAGACTTTTAGAACCATCACTCAATGCTAAAATAGAGAAACATCAACATTTAAAACACCAACTTCTTACAGCTAAAGTTTTCCTGTTATGCAGCATACAGTTTACAATTAACATTATTTCAATCTATCGGCCATGTGGTTCTAAGGATGAGTCGCGTGTATGCCCCCAACTGAGCCCGGACATCATTCTAAGCCTTCTTCAGTTCTTAGACAAAACAGCACTTCCCAAGTGATAATTCCATGGTTGTCAGTGTTGTTCAGAGCCACCCAGAGTGAAAGCTTTCTCATTCCACAGGTAAGAACGAGTAGTGCTGATGACATATACACCAGCAAAGGACAGCGCCATCGGTCAGCTTTTTAAGCTCAAGCATCTATTAAGAAGTTAATTCATGCAAGTCAGATATGCAGTAGATCAGTATTGTTTAATGATACATTTGCATTATATTTATAAAAACATTGCTACATGTGTATATGAGAAAAAAGGCTTTACATCTGTGCAGGGTAGATATTAAATTATTCCAATTATGAGGAAAAGGTACTTCATACACTATTGACAGCATTTCTGTTTATTTCTTCAGAGAACAGGTTAGAAAATTGTATACTCAGTCCCCCACTAAAGTTCTTCTGTACTATAGGTTGTCATTATTATTGTGGAAAATAATAATTTACTTCCTAGTATCCCAGTTTACAATCATACAACACAATAACGACGATATGATTGTTTTTTTTGTTATTTTACAGATCAAATACATGTAGTGATTAAGGCTCTTTGTTAGCGATGTCCTCAAATCTCGAGTCTAACTTACAATGACACTAGTGAGAAGATATACACTGAATCATGTGTTGCTTACTATATGATTACATCATTTTATCATTACAGTGAATTAATTTTCCTTCATTAAGCAGTACCAGGAATCATTCCCCAGACTGCATAAGGCTCAACGGCCACTAAGTACTCAGCCAGACAAGTGGAAACACCAAGATAACATATACATGATGGGTGAAAGAAATAAAGAAATCCATCCAGTCAGTCCTAGCCATTCACTTGGCTCATAGTTGCCATTCGTTATAATCAACTTTACCTACGGTGGTTAGTCCTTATCACAGATGGACTTTTAGCTGTAGCCATGGCTTGTGGCCTCAAAAAGGCAATTGAAAGATACTTCAACAATCTGGTTACAGGTGTCAAATTGATGACCACAGCAGTGTTAAAGCAATGTGAGTCTTCCAGACAGTCCTCTTGATATTAACCCTTTCGTGGACACTTCATTTACGTCCACTTAATTAATTGACACTTCTTATTGTGAATTTTGCAAAAAGCTTTTCCAACAAAGACTGCAATTTTCTTGCACTTTTTACTACATGTTCTAAACTTGATACACAGGTTAGCAGGACATACTAGAGCTTGAGTTTAGTAAGATAACCTCGATACAAACGCAAGTTAAATCATTTTTTTGCTGTTTGCTTACACGGCAATTTTCGTCGTCGATTGCGAGAACTCGACAATCAGATAAAACTGCTTGCAACTTCCCTAAAATTTATGCTACAGCTACAAAAGTTGATATTCATGTCAGCAGCCATAGTAGAGCAGATAAGTCAAGTTTTAGAAACAGGGAAAACAGAAAATAGCTTTACTAGCAGCCCGTCTTGGTGAATTTTAATCATCACTCGACAATCACGTTTCAAACATTTGCAACTTTTTTCTCATTTTTGCTACAGCTTCCTAACTGGATATACACACTTTACAAAGCCTTCTTAACATCTCTACAAAGTTTCACAGTCATGTTACACAGGAAAGAAGATGCAACAAGCTAAAGCACTCAGTGTCAATAATGCGACACACGACCACAAACAACATCCATGCGCATGAAAGGTTAAAGCCTTTCTCAAGCCATCAAGCTCTTCCGAAATAACATTGCATAATATATTTCAATCTACTCCATTGTTTTGATAAAAATAGTATAATGCCACATGATTACAAATTGATTATTATAAACCTCAATTTCCCAAAATACATCCTTTGCTTACTTCTAAAAAGTACATATGCAGGTGTTTCGCAATTGCAACGATGCGCAATTCACTTAAACATTTGCAGGAATACAATCACATGAGGGATGCAGTCCAGTAGATTTAACTCACACAGCGAATGTCCCTTTTTGAGTGGTTCACTCAAACAAATGCAGGAATACAATTGCATGAGGGATGCAGTCCAGTAGAGCCAACACTGTGACCTGAATATTCAATCAAGGGTGTGGCAAAAACAAACTTGGATTTCTAGACTTGCACACCAGATCCCTTCAGTTGATGTACAGAAGGATGTTTTGCGGGTTTCCTAAGTGAACTGATTCATCCCTTCCCATAACCAGGAAGTCATTCAGGAAGGTAAATGCTCTTGGAAGATTGCTTAACAGGTATTCGACCTGTCTGTGGAATATTGCGGTGTTGTGGAAATTCTAAAAGGTAATTTTTGTAACAGCAAAGACCCTTATACATATGTAAATGTCTTGATTATCGTAAATTTCTTGGATTCTTCATCAAACATTAACTGTTCATATTCGTATCAATTTAATCTCTGAAAGTACCATACAGCCCCCTAGAGAAATCCTGAATGCAAGGTAACGAATACACCTCTTTTTTTGATACTGTTTTTAATGGTAATTTTGCAATCACCACATATCCATCCAGTGCCATTGTCTTTTGGTACAGTAGTCCTCAAAAACAAGTTACCATTGCACTTTCACTATATAGTACGCCAGTTGTACTACCATTTTACTATAGTGTTGTTTTTTGACTGTATTGCATTCAACTGTCATGCGTAGTTCTCTATTATTTAGCTATAGTATTGATATTTAAATAGCATAACACTAAGTTATGACAGTAAAACTGTAATGAACAACAACTTTAGTATAATGTTTCATAGTATACTATAATATGCCATGGCAACTGTTTTTTGAGAAGTACTGTACAGTAGTTATCAAAAAAAACTTTACGTTTCGTTCTACGGAACGATCGTTTCGTTTTAAGAAACGATCCAAACATTGTCATTGTTCTCTACTGTGTTATACTCAGCTGTCATAACTTTTTGTTGAAACCTTTATCTATTGATATAGATTATTTTAACAAAAAGTTATGACAGCTGAGTAAAACATAACAAAGAACAATGACAATGTTTGGATCGTTTTTTAAAACGAAACGATCGTTCCGTAGAACGAAACGTAAAGTTTTTTTTGATAACTACTGTACCTGTACGTGTGCTACGGGCATCGCTCAATCAGCACTGGTTAGGGGTGAAATGATATGCTCTTTTAGTAATCGCTCCAGTTCTTGTTTAACCTTTTGCTTTGCAATAAAAAGATAGGGCGGGACTTGTAAACTTTAGGTGTGGTTCACGAAAATTCATACTTTGGTATCTCGAATATCACTCAACTTGTCCCAAAATAATTCAGTATGTTTTGGTAGAACACACTCCAATGAAGCTGTACCAATTGGAATACATTTGGCAAATCTAATTGAAATTTATTTACTGACAAGAGGACTTAAAACAAAAAGCTTAGGTATCTTTTTCAAATACACAAACAGTTAATAGATTCTGAAGTTATCTCCCCTTCTGACATTCATACTTGGAGTGTATCCGTATTCTTGAACAACCGCTGGCTTTGTCGAGTCTGTATGGTGGCTAGTTACATGTAGCAGGTTTACAACAATATCCGGATGTCCGTTTTATGACAAAATCATCTATCACCTCTTGGAACAGCAATTCATAATCAACCATAATGGTGAAATTCTACTGCTGATGTTTCTGGTGTATTTGGAAAAACAGTCTCAGTAAGTATAGCGCTTGATGAAGATTTTTAATCAATTACAAAATCCTTCCCAATTAAAGGGCTTTGTCAAACTTGGCAATGCTAGACTCTCCCTATATTCATTCCTAAACCAAACCATTTGTCAGCACATCATCACCTTTATTATCAAAAGCACAGCACATGCTAGACCTGTAAGTTTTGCTACGTGCTGTTACACAGTTTTGCACTGTCACCTCTCTCTAAAATCAAAACCGTAGTGAGAGACGACCGATAATTTCGGATTAAAATGATTTCTAAACTACATGTACAGTAGCCCTCAAAAAAAGGTTGATGTAGCATATCCCTTTCGTTGTATGATACAGCTGTACTACCATTATACAATAGTGTTGTTTTTTTACTATGTTATATTCAGCTGTCATAATTCTCTATTATTTAACTACAGTATTGATAAACAAACAGTATACCGTATATCGGGTATATTTTGTAGCATGAAAAATTTCGTATGTTGAGGCAGTGTACGAAATTAAAATACACGAATTTTTTTTAACAAGTAGCAATTATTAACGTACCACAGCCAGCTATGAGATCTCAATCAAGTCCTTTTTAATCCAAAGCAACACCAAATCAAACCAAACGAGCTACAAACAACTGAAACAACAAGCGCATTGAAAAGCAAACGGCATCCATCTTTTCTCGCTGCGTTAACCATTACCACGCGGTCACGTGTTAATAATTCGTAGTTAATTAATTTCGTACGCAGCCCACGTGTACGAAATTTTTTATGCATGAAATTTTAAAGAATGAATTTTTTTTAGCAACGAAATATACCCGATATACGGTAACACTAAGTTATGACAGCTGAGTGATAAAACTGTAATGAAAAACAACTTTATAATAACCCTACGCTACAGATACAAAACAAATACGCTATGTCAACTTTTTTTGAGGCCTACTGTATACCATGACTTTCTTGCATGCTTGCAAGTCAACTATTTTAGGCTGACAATGGAGTGCAAAGAATTATTGCCGCTTACCTCACGGGAAGTTTACAAGGCACTAAAACCTGCCTTTAAATGCGTCAGATATACAGTAAGCGCCAAAAAAAGTGGTGTATGGCACTAATATTTACTCAGCAATTGGTGTCAAAATAACTGCAAAAGTACTGCAACAGCTGCTGTATTGTTAAGCATTTAGTAGCTGGATATTTAGTTGTTTACAATTACTCAGTAATTACTGTACTGTACTCAGTAATTATGGTTTAGTGTGCCAACTGTAGTTTCTTAACTATTTAGTCCATGTCAAGTCTCTGATTCATTACCATAGATACCATAGATGTCATTACTTAATACTATAAATATGCCAACTTCATAATAGACTGCTAAGTACAATACTCAAGAGAATAATGACAATGTTAGTCCTGTTTATATGAAATAATTGTTCAGACTGTCAAATGTAAAGTATCATTTTTTTTTGGCTATGCACTGTATGTGCTGGTAAACAAAATCAAACCTTTGTCAAGAAAAACTTTTTCCCTTGAAAAATATCCAGTTGGATCATAGATATTAGAATAAACAATAGGATTGGAAAATTGTAATTTTACGCGTTTGATGTTTGTTATACGGTGCGCATTAATTAGAACACACTTCACCATGTTCGTCGTACTTGGTAACGTTCAAAAAGAACTTTTAGTCCATCTTTTCGTTGTTTGTGTCACTGTATGCTAAGATTTTGAAACTACTTGTAACTTTAAAAGTATATAAAGACCTTTGAAGAATGTATAGAAAGGTAGAGTCCAGTGTAAAGCTGCTTTGAATTCGAGCTACAGGGAAAACAGTGGCGACAGGTAAATTGACGCTTTCCTTTGTTTATGGATCCATTTCGGATTCTATGGAGAAAAAATAGGCTTAAACGTATGTACATGTAGAATGTTTGGTATATTTTATGTGACTCAAAAATGTTGCTTTCCGAGCCAGCTTTTTTTTAAGTTACAGGGAGAACAAGTGTTGTCAACGCATTATTTGAGTTTGCTTTACAACTTCTCATAACATTTGTGTTCGATTTCTTTTTTAAATACGAATTCTAAATGCCTAACATGCGTTTTACGAACATGACTTGCCCGGTCATAATAGTTAAATAATTGAGATTCCAATCCTGGTTATGTCATATTAATAAGTTCTAATATCTATGGTTGGATAGAGGAGCATATGCTCTATTTGGAAAGCTACAGTACGAATGACTTTGTTGCACACCGAGAACCAAGAAGCAAAAAAACTGATTGTATATTTTCGTTTATGACAAGGGCAATCAATGGTCCAGTCTACTTTAAAATGTTACAACTTTACTATACAATAGTGCAAAAAAAAAGTTGACCAAAGCGACCATTTCTATGAATGAAGACTGAATGGTGATTCAGCTTTTTTAGCGCATTGCGTCCAGCTGTCATTATTGACTGTTGCACACTTACAGCTTTACTACAGTATCCTTGAAGAAAAAAGTTGATGTAGTGTACTTGTTTCATGTACATATATTCGCTTATTCCTTTGTTACAAAAAAATAATTGTACTATGACTATCCTATAATGTTTTTTTTATTGCGCTATATTCAGCTTTCAAAATTCTCAATTAGATAGCTATGGTGCTGATAACCAAGCAGTAAAACAGAATGTCATGACGGTAAAACAGCAACAAAAAATAGCTTTACTATACATGTACATTGCAAATATCAAATAAGTTACAACAAAGAATTACGGCAGCTTGATAAATTTTAGTAAACAGGGAAACTACTGTTTAATCTTTGTTCCATGGTGAAAAACAGCTGTTTTTCAAAACAAAACGTTAACAATGTATTTGTCCACTACTGCACAGTAGTGGACAAAAAAACCTCATGTTTCATTTACAACCACTTTTACGGGAAGCTCTCAGCTGTCTCCTATTGCCCTTATTTCTTGCAGCTCATGAATACAAAAGTACACAACATAACAATCTGCTACTCCAGCTCGCTTTCCAGCCATATTATTATTTAAATTAAAACATAAGTATAAATTTTCAGTGTCCATTAATTCCATACGATTAGTTGGCTACGAAATTAATAAGTATGCAAATTAAAACAGCAGAATTTTTTAATCAGGAAATTTCGGTAGACAGCTACATATAACATAGTAAAAAGAGGGACCACCATTTTATTTCGTTCTACTGTAAAAACAGTTGTTACTTAAGAAACAATGTAAAAGTTTTTTTAGCAGGTACTACAATAATCATTCCATATATTTCAACAACTTTTTTATATGACCCCCTGGGATTTCAACGAAACTTTGCAATTATGAAGAACTCATAGGGGTATGAACCCATATAGTTTCAACGTGATTTCTTGTATGGCTTCCTAATTAACGTTAATTAAAATTTTGTTTCACCTATGTACTACGCATCCTTTATATACGCATCCTATATATAACTGTTTATAACTTCACTAATTCTCAATGTATTGCAGAATTAAAAATACCAAATTAAAGCTGAAGAAATGCTCTTGCAGTTGATACATCACACTTCATACATTATACACAATCTGACATAAACCCCCGCCCATAGAATTTGACATTTGACCTTTGAAAAATGCAGCGTCAATTTTTAAGAAAATATATGTGATTAACGAGTGGACTATAAGCTTCTATACTACCAAGTTTTGGGTCGGGACACTATTGATAACCTAATCTGACCTTGCCAGTACAATTGTACATATCAAAAACAAAAACATAGTAGTACAGTATACCCATTAAAAAAAGTCAAGTACGTACATGTAGAGTAGAGTGTCAATTAGAGTAGAGTAACTACTGTTCAGCTACTTAGGTAATTCACACATTAGTACTTTATTACCACCTTGCAGTTTCCTTGAGTAGTAAAGCATGTCTACCTTCAGTAGCAAGATTCTTTGTCTTGTTACTCTGAATACATCTATTAATTCTCAACTTCTACTGCATACATCAAACCCATGTAACATGAGGCACATGTCACATAGCCAGCCAAATGTACATTCCTCAGTATTTTCTATCAAACAGCTACTTCATTTAACTACTCTACTCTACTCTACTTTAAGTACTACTGTACTCTACTCATTATCTACCATTAAAGTACTTAAGTAGTATGGTGCCAACTACTTTGCGCCTACTTTTCCCTACTTAACCCTTTTTTATAGGTATACTGTACATGATGGAGCACAACAACAAGAACATTGCATGACTAGTCTATTAGGCTACAAATTCTTTTACTCCTACAGCTTGTACTGTAAATAAACATACCAACTCCGCCTTCCATTTACTACTCTTGTTATACATGTAGTTGTTTATAAACAAGTTAGCTTGTGCAGTTTCCACATTTTGAATGTTAACAAACATTTTAAGATAGTAGATGGCTTACTCTTGTTGTAATCCTTTTGCCATACAAGGACATGAATTCTCCAGTAGAAAAAAAAGCTTAAGGACTGTCCAACAATGGATGGTTGAAAAAGCACCACAAATTACCCATGATTCAAGAATCTGTGATAGCTGTCGAAAAAAGTTGGCAAAAGAACAATTGCCAATTCCTGAGCTATTTCCCGCAGCACTATTAGGAACACAAGAACGAAAGATTCCAGAATTGAATGCCTCTAGTCCAGAATCTGAGCAAAGTGATTCTGAGAGTCACCATATCGATTTAGGAGAAGCTATTGCATCATTAAATGCTGTTTAGCCAACATTGGCGAAACTCCTTATTCTGGCCATAGAAAGGGATATTCTCGACAGAAAGTAGAGAAACTCACTGAAGCTCTGAAAAAAACTGGTATTGTTTGTGAAACTGTAAATGATAATGGAAAAGAAATGATAGAAAGGAATTCTTTCTGTACCAAATCCTAAACGTGGACCATCACTACCTCCTCCAACAGTTCAACTGGTTTGCGAATTCTATACGTCTGACAAAATTAGCCGAGTCATGCCTGGTAGAAAGGATTTTGTTTCAATAAGAGAGCGAGGAAACCGTGTGAATGTTCAGAAGCAATTGGTACTAGGCAACCTAAAAGAAATCTACTGCGATTTCCAAGATAAGTTTCCTTATGAAAAGATTGGATTTTCCTGATATACTGCACTCAGGCCGAAGCAGTGTGTATAAGCTGGAGCTGGAGGTACACATTACGTATGTGTTTGTACCATACATCAGAATGTTAAACTAATGTTGCACACTATTCAATCATATGTACCAGACTTACTGACATACAGCAGTAAACAAAAAAAAGTTTACGTTTCTATGAACGAAACAGTTCGTAGTACGACCGTTTTACGGTACGAAAACTCCTTCGCGACGTGCGTAGCGTACACCGCGCGTTTCGTAGTACGGACGCGAGAAACAAATTCGAAATGAAATACGAGCAAAACCACTCCCAATGACGAAACGATCGATCGCATAAACACACGTGCCGTAGAGAAAGCGTCCTTGTTCTAGATATCAGCTACACTGTTCACTTCGAGTCAAAGGCTGGGCCTCTTCTGCCAAGTTAGGCTAGATTTACAACGTCATATTATATACAGTCAGAGATCTATACTATCCATTACTATTATTATAATTATTTTCAATGACAAAACAATAATAATTATTATAATATAATATTGACTATTATACATTATTCTTCTTTGTAGTTTCGAGTCAAAGACTGGGCCTCTTCTCCCAAGTTTAGGCTAGATTTAC
>JAYJLX010037045.1:0-16238 GCA_036873525.1 Chalinula nematifera | reverse complement strand
GTTTGTACTCTCTCATACTCATTGACCCATAGCCTGAAATAGCCATTTTCAGTATCAGTGACCAGCTCAACACCCTACACACATACACATACAGTATATTGAACAGTATTATCTCATGAATTAATTCATGAATCCAATAATCTATTATTATTACTGTGTCCTACATTTTGAGATTCTCCAGAATTCGATAAACTTGGCTTGTGAAGATTCATGAAGTAATGTCCACCTGCACGGAGGGAAATAGTAATACTGTAAACTGCTTATTGAAGTAAAAAAAATACCACTGCATGCACACATGGTTGTAACACTCACTTAATAGACTGGATAAAACATACACTACTGTACATGTATTGTGTATTATACATGCACATGTAGGTCTATAGTTACCAGGTAGACGAGTGTACATGACTTTAGGCATCGTATATGATGGTATAAGCCGTTTCTCTGGATTAGTTGTCTCTGTATTACTACTACTGGATATACTGGGTAGGGTTGGGTCCAGCTTAGATAGGATTGTCCCTGCTAGCTTCTGTCCCACCTCGATTGAATTAAATTTGCTATGAGACCTGTTAAACAATAACAAAATGCATTTGTTAGAATAATAGTATATCATTTGGCTTGGTCAATATACATGTACATGTATGTATATAAGCCTGAGGTGTGCATTAAATGGAGAAATAGATGAGAAAAGGAGTGAGGATGAAGGATTAGGGAAAGGAGAGTGTATATTACTGTGACATCAAAATATTGTACCATTCTGTCCGATAGTATCTCGAGAACTTTGTAGCACTACCAGCAGCAAATATATGTTGATCATTGGTACAGTTATCAGAGTCCACCACAATCCTCTTATCATACACTATACAGGCATCATTAACAGCTATAATACAGCAATAGAACAAACACAAACACAAGGAGATAAGGGTTGCAATACATACACGTACATATACATGTACTACTAAAGTCTCTGTTCACGCTAGTCGAGGATTTGCTCATTAGGTATTTATCTAAAATTTATTAATTATGAATATTCACCGCCCACGCACTTCCATACTTAATACATTATGAATGGTAAATTATTGCTTAATAATTGCCTATGAATACTAATGAGCAAATCCTCAACTCAACGTGAACGTACTTTAGTATATAGGTTAAAAATACATACATGTACAGTGTATGCATGTGTGCGCGTAAATGTATTGTACCTTTAAATGTTCTTTGATCTACATTTCCTGTTTCCATACAGAACACAGCCTAGTATATGAATATGAAGTATACGTGTATTATTCATACCATAATTCATTAGATTACAACATACATGTACGTACCTTACACTTAATTGTGACCTCTTCCTTCTGCTTGGCTTTCTCGTCCACCATTCTTTCACACACAATCCCTGACAACCTGCTGGTAGTAGTAGGGTTATTATCTGTTGATTCATCAGTTATTGTTTCATAATCCTTGAAGATACAGCCAGGATACCGGGTGATTCCAGCGCTGTCTAGGAAGCTCTCGATTTTGGTTTTAATGGAGTTAGGAAACGGAGCAGACAAGGCAGTATTACAGGGTTGAACCCACACTATCCTGTTACTATCAACATCTTCCCATGACTCCATGATATACTGTATGGTTGACAGGCAATCGATACCACTTCCATATATGGCAATCCTTCCTGTAACAATGAAAATTTAAGAATACCATAAAAATAATTATGACAATGCTCGTGAAACATGTACATGCATTGTTGATGCTGGAATGGAGTCATGGAAAAACTTAAGGTCTTAAATGTATCAAATGATTCAGGAATTTTAGGTTACTACATGTACATGCCTAACAATACGTCATAATACATGTACATTGAATACATTGTACATACAGTATAAACATGCACTTACCATCATCTCCAATGAGTTCTTTAGCTTTCTTCAATCGAACATCATCATCTCGATCCCCTTTGATGGGAAACACACCTTCATCTGGGACTCCGCCCCCTTTATTTTTCTCCAACATAAACTGTGTACCAGTAGTTATAACGAGGTAATCGTAGGGAAGGGTGAACCCCTGTAATCCATCAGTCATTAGCACTGAGATGTCTTGTTTAGTCCTATGGCAAATAATGACACGCATAGTACATGTACATGTATCACCATGTAGTTCAGTATACGTGTACATGTACTTTACATAACATTACATAAACTGTATAATGTACAATATTATACAATTAAAGTGAATTATAAAAAAAGTGGGTGTGTCCAGGAGACCACATGCTTAAAAATGAATGTAATGTTCAATATACATGTACATGTAATTAATGTACAGTACATATATCTATGTTTTTCTTGTATGCATATGGCTATATACATGTAGGTATATGTATGTAAGTTCATAGCTAACCTGTTGATAGCTACCATAGCTCCTGATACTATATTAATCCACGCTCCAAGACTAATACCATGTAGAGTATCACCAGGGAAGCAATAACTATATTAGAGCAATACAATAATGTACTGTACATTCACATTGTACTCTATGCATGCATGCATCCTAACCCATCGGGTAATGGTGAAGGTAGCCGTGTTTGAGATAATCCATGAGGAGAGACCAGAGTTAGGTTAGTGAACTTCAAGTGTGGACTATATAAAACAGCATCAACATCTATGCTACTACTGAACTTTTGCTTCAACTTTTACCTGAATATCAGAGTTTCCAGAGCTGAAAGGCAGACATCTGAAGCGCCAACAAACACTATACGGGAATTGATTACAATCTGAAAGGAACAGTAGAGTAATTGAGATAATTTATACACTGTACCTGTAGGGAATATAAGGCAAACTACAGTGTATGTAAAATGAACTGCATCATTACATGTACATACATATGTACAAATACCAGAGCTGGATTCTCAATATGATAGCTGAGCATTTATGTGAAATGTGTTAGGGCAGTTTGACCTTTAGACTTGAATTCTATACTAGTACACTATCTTACAAGGTATCATATCAAGAACTCTAGCTTTTATCATCTCATAAGCCATGTACAAACTGTCCTATCCTAAGTATACAGCTGAGTACAATTCACTCCAGTAAAAGTTTACTACAGTTCTACACAATACAATAGAGTGCACACACACTGCTGTACAATCTCCCCTTACCTTTGGTTCCAGCGACAGTTTCCTGTTGGTGTGGTACAGTGTGTACATTGGTCTGGGGTTCATAACCTCGTTACCAGGTGCATTAATACCCAGACCATTGGGATACAGTATCTGCCTCCGTGGTTTAATAGGCACCATCTCCCCTAAGGCAAGTGTTACCGAGAACGGCTGTCGACTGATGGGGGCCAGGCTAGTGATAGGATAGTACAGGTTGTTGCTGTGGGACAGCCGCATGGACTCCTGTGGATATGGGAATGTTGATTAAAAAAAAGGGGGAGTGGCTAGCAATGTACATGTATAATTATGTATTATGTATAATCTCCCCTTACCATCACTATGTATGAATTATGTATATGTACATGTATGTATATACTTTCATGAAATGCTTCAAGTGTGGAGCGAATACAGGGCTCAGCAGTAAATGGTGGATATTCATGTGTTCCTCGGGTTTGTGTTGGGAGTAATACACGTAGTCCTCAGTATTGTAGTGGGACCTCAAATAACTCATTGACTAAAAAAAGATGTATTAATTAATATACATACTGTTATAATATACATGTACATGTACATGTATATTAAACGCACTTCTACTGGTCGTAATGCAACCACGCCCACAATCTGTTCGAGACATTCAGCAACAAATACATATAGAGGTGTACCACCCTAAAGAAGCACCGTTGATAAACTGTATTATAACTACGATACATGCAGTATACTGTACCTCTGATATAGGATCCCTTCCAGCTGCTAAACATCTATTGACGTCTTCGACTATGGTGCTCTCTGCTTGAAGACTGGCAGCCAAACTGGACACGCCCTCCACATCACTGCTACGGACAGGCCTTACTTTGAAGGAACTAAATGAATAAAGCAAGACAACATTGTACGCACATGCATCTATACTGTATTATGCATTATGGTGTGTATACATGTACATGTATACCTAAATGTATATGTGAATGTGTATATGTATACAAGTATGTACATATATGTGTGCATGTGCATATGTATGCATGTAGAGTGTGAATGCCTTACTCAAGTAGAGAGCACTTGTGTATCACATAAAGATCATGGGATATTGTACTATCTACTCTGGGAGGGACACGCTGTAGTAAGGGAGGGGGGAGGGGGCAGGGGGGAGAGAGGGGAAGGGAGGGAATGGAAGTAAGAGAGGGAAACATTATGTGAATCATAATGCATTATTATAGTACATTCTACCATGACTAGTATGAATTGACCAATGAAATTGCAGAATACGAGGTTAATAAATCTTGATATAACACCTCCTGGGTAAACCTGGAACAGTTATCACACCGCTTGGGTTATCAAAAGTTATTTTATCAAAAATAAACATTGCAACAATAGTCATGGTAGAAGCCGGTTAAATACCTCGGTACGGTTTCTATGGCATTTATCAACCTCGCGACTTCGTCGCTCTGTATGATAAATCCCATAGAAACCTTTACCTCGGTATATAACCTATACATAGTACATGTATCTTACTGTGAAGTGCTGTAGTAATGGGAACTCCAGTATATTCTGAGGTTGACTGATTATTAGCAGGTCGTGTTCCTACGTATCAATTTGATAAGATTAATTAATAAAAGTTATTAACTGCTGCATATAACCATGCAGTAAATCTTACGGGGAATTTTTGAAACACTGCGGGTAGCAAATCGATTGATCTAAAATGGAAATAGCCAATTATATTAATGGTTCATCCATTAGTATAGTACAATAACTGCATGATAGCTGCATACCTTGATTCATATTGCTCACTGATGCAGAAGAGCTGAACTGAAATCACGTTGCTGGGTCCCTTGAAAGTGTATTGCTTCTCAAATATCGGATCAGGTGCGGTTGTGTGGGTGGAGTGGGCGGGGTCGACAGGAGTAGAGGCTGAAGTCACGGAAACACCAGCTTTAGATGAAGCAACAGATACCTGAAGATTAAAAAATATTGGATTTCAATTTTACCACTGAGGAGGGTTTTATTCATGGTATTAATGATCAATGACTCTGATAGGGTTTTTATTATTAAAATTTACTATACATTTACCTCACTCTTCTTCCCTGATCCTTGACTACCAATGGATGAGCCACTAAAACAATTACAATAATTTATGTTGGTAGGTAAGTGCAGTTCATGTACATATTAATGTGCAATACAATACATATGTACACTGTATGTAAAGTATGTGTAATATTACTTTATGTAGACCTACTATATGTACATGTAACAGTGTACATGTGTACCTTGCATCACTAAGGGCTCCTGCAGCTGTGGGCATTGGTTGAGGTGATGTGCCATCGCTAGAACTTTAATCATGATTATGAAAAATAACATCAATAAAAAACCAAGACAATATCATTTCAATATGTACATGTACATGTACCTCTCCTGTTGCTGTTGTTGATGGCTGCTGTCACTGGATAGATGTTGTGATGATGACGGTAATAGTGGTACAGTAGTAATTTCATCATCTTCACATGGTTTCCTTAGTCCATGGTATGGCTCTAACTGATAACACTCCCACAGTATGGACAGGTTGACTTCAGATGTTACACTAATAAAACCAACACCTCTACCATTTACCTTATAAGGTAGGGGGGGGGGGAGTAAAGGAGGGAGGGAGTGGAACAAGGGAAATAGAAGGGTAAGCAATGGATATACATTAAGTAGTGGAAAAAGATTAAGAGAAAGAGAGGAGACGCAATATACATGTATGTACTGTACAGTATGTATATAGCACATGCATACCTCAGCCACAACAGTCTGGTGGGCATCATCCTGCGACTCTATTAGTTCAGCTATGAAGTAATCACCTACATGTACATATTCAATATAGATCAGTATTTAAAATTTGTGTAACTACAAGAGCATGAGTGTATGTATTTTTTTAAATACTTAATTCAGATTTGATTATAATTATTATCAAAGGCATAGATATTATAGTTACATAACGGGATTGGAAACCAAAAAAATTATACGTGTATTAGAATATGTTACCTAGCAACGCAAACTAACGTAGGCAAGTTGGAGTTTCCCGGACTTACAACAGCTTTTTCAAGACAAAGCAAGGAGCTTTCTTCTTTCTTTTACCAAAAAATCGCCGATATATGAAGTTACTCTGTGGTTAGTTCGATTGTAAGAGCTCTAATCTTTCGAGTGATACGGAATTCCAAGGATTCATTTGTTACGGGTAAATAGAAAATTGTAATCAAAGCCACGTGGTGGTTCTTTATGGAGCCTTATTTTTGTTTTGTACCTGTTACTCGAAGCATTTACATTGAATAACAATTTAAAGCACTTCGATGGAATATTACAATGAATGCGCAGGGAACGAGCCAGTTTTTGTTACTGCACTTGCCTTTTTGAAAGAATTACGAAACGTAACATTGTCACAAATGCGTTTTTGTTTTGTACCTTTATTTCTCTAACAATGAATAAATACTCCAAACGTAATAGTCTAATGCATACTTTAAAGCTAGCCCGAGGGAACGCAAATACTAACAATTCTTAAGAAAATAAAGGAACCTGACAAAACAAAACTAAATTTAAAATTACCGTTTACCAAACTGGTTTCAAGAAAGCCCTCCTACAACCGTCTCCACGAAAGTTGCGACAGCGAAGTTTGGTAAGTATATATATAAAGTGGGCATCGGTGAAGATGGCTGGTAAGTTTAGTGAGCTTCTCTTCTATAACAACTGAAAAGCGTGCTCTTATCGAGAAGAAGATTGTGTTGTAGAACTTCCATCTTTCATTATACTGGGGGTTAAAATTTAGTTATTAACAACTAGCATTTTCTGGGCGGGACTTTTGGTTTCCAATCCCGTTATGTAACTATAATATCTATGTCAAAGGGCTGGCTGGGGGGTGTGTATGATGATTATACCGTATCGTTCCGAGAGTCTCTCAGGTGAAGACTGCTGTAATACTGGTAATAAATCATCATTATCCTCCACTACGGCCGACCTGATGTGCAGTATGGGATAGTGTAGGTGACGATGGGTGGCATATATGGTAACAGGGGGAGGAGGGGGAGGTTCCTTCTCCTCCTCTTCCTCTACTTCCTCCTGGTCTCCGTCAGTGGGAGTGGTTTCTTCAAAAAATGGCAGCGGGATGAATTGACTTTCAAGGACTTTTCCTGGGAAAAAGTAAAGCATTTAATTAAGTAACTTTACAATTATTGCAAAACTGCATTGTCAGCAATATTAAACAATTAAGGTACGTGTAGAGAACGTACCTATCTTTATGCTTGTAACTACTGGGAGGAATATGTACTGTAGCAAAGGTACTGCCATGAAAACAGTTCTGTTGACAGAAAAACAGTCAAATAATTATTACAATTACACTAATTTATTATTATTAACCTTAATATTTCGTTCAAAGCATCCTGTGAAAATTTTTCCGTGGAAACAAACAATCGCAGGAAGAGGGAGTTCAATGGCTGCAATAAAAGAAACATTCATCCATTACAGTTCATTTAGTAGCTATAATAATTATAGTATTAAGGAAAAAGGGAAGGGGAAGGGGGAGAGAGGGTCTTACGCTGGCTTGTGGACACTGTACAGTCGAGTGGAACCATGACTCCCATTCACTTTGTTTAATATCCTTGACCAAGGGATGATCATTGAAGGCAGCAAATGCTAACAGTTTGTCGTCTTTCCCAGCTAAAGTTATAGCAAGGTTTGCTTTTTCACTATCAGAGTGGGGAAAAAAAAAAATCAATGGATGATCAGTCGATTGGAAAGATGAATAATTTCTTTGGTACTCACATAACATCATCAAAGTTGACTCGTCCAAATACATTCTCAGTGTGTCTTTGCATTAACTGGGAGATAGCCTCAGAGTCTAGGGACTCTGCTCTACGGGCTATGAAAGGCTCTCCACCATTGTCTCCTTCCGCCATGTTTTTCAAAGTTGGTTACTATGGTAGCGTGGGCGTGGCTTTCCCACGTGGAAATAAAATGGCTGCATTCAGGAGACTGTTTGCTTTCTCTACATGTAAGTAGCATGGCTGTTCTTAGGTATTTTCTTATACTGTTTCCATATTTTAATAGCAAACGAGTATGCACTGATCCTGAAAAGAATGGCTAGTAAAAAGGCGGGCGGTAGCAGCCGAAATGGTCGCAAATCGGCTGGTAAAAGATTGGGGTTAAAATGCTCAGATGGTTAGTTCAGTAGTAGTTGACTGTAAACCTGTTACACAGTGCTTATAATGAAATATGAAAATAACTTTTTGTTTTACTGTATGTTTATTATTGCAAACTGATACATAGGAGAACTGGTCCAACCTGGTTATGTAATCATTAGACAACGAGGAACAGGGTTTCATCCTGGAAGTAATGTACGTACATACATAAATACTGCACGCATGGTGTCACGTGTTTGCACCAGTTATTAATACTCTATAGTTCTAGGGCACTTTAGACACTGTAAATTAGTAGTGCTTTGTCCTTTATAAACTGAGAGCTTATCCTCGATCTCTTCAGAGGTCAAAATTTTTTAGACAGGTCTATTTGGGACACTGACAAGTGTCCTTTGTTCAAACATATGATATATGTCTTTCTTGGGGAGTCCACTATTTGAGATTGTATGGTACATATACTGTTGTAGAAGGCCACGTTGTAATGTATTATGTAGTTAAATGACAGTGTAGCATTTGCGAATAATTGCTTTACCATTTGGCCTTTTTCCCTTTGACCATTATATAGGTTGGCATGGGTAGAGACCACACCCTGTATTCGCTGGTAGAGGGTCATGTCAAGTTTACAAAGGTCGAGCGGGACCCCATTCCACCACAGAAAGGTAGAAAATGGGTGAAGAGACCATTCAGGAAGTTCGTTAATGTTGTACAGATCCCGAAACAACAGTATTTTGTTTTGAAAGATTTTGTGAATTTGTAAAATAAGTATTGAGATTTGCTCATTCTTTTATTTCAATACTAAAATTATCATTAATATTTTTATTATGATTTTATCGATCAAAATGAGCCACGCCCTCATCCAGAATCCTCTCAGATCCCCAGTCCTGCATGTAGTCAATCTTCTTCCAAGGCAAGGTGACAGTCTGAGGTCCCAGCAAATATGGCGACTGATGGATCCTCAGGTAGTGCATACTCCATAACAATCCGTTACAAAGAAAAGAACAGATCGTATATTTTGTTGGGTGATTACACCAAATCTCATATTGGTACACCAGGGATCCTTGCTACCACGGGATTCCATTCTTAATTAAAGATTTTTGTTCATTCTTTTACTTCAATATGCATTCAGTACAATTAAGAATTTTATAATTATGGTTGAATGATAAAAATTAATTAGCAATAGTTTAAATGAGCCACGCCCCTATCCGGAATGGCCCATCCCCCCAGTCCCCCTTCCCCTTTTCCATGCTCAGTGCCTCTCTGGTGCATCAGTCGTTTTTTTTTTTTTTTTTTTTTTCCTTCCTCCCCTTCCTCCACTGAGGTCCACTCTAGGTCCTAGCAAATATGGCGACTGGTGGATCGTCAAGTAGCGAGGATACGTACGCCATGACCATCCGTTACAGAGAAAAGAACAAACCGTTTTATTTTCCGGGTGATTACACCGTGAAGAAAGCCATCGCTAAAGCCAGCTGTGATATGGTTATTCCGCGCGATGAGAGAGGCAGTCTCGTACTGGTACACATGGGATCTGAGCTACCACCGGATTCTACTCTTAAGGTAGGTGCAAATTAAGACAATTTAGTGTTAGATGTATTGTTTAAATCAGTATCTGAATGATAGATGCTAATTTCAGTTTAGAAGTCCTAGAATTTGACAACAATGATTGAATAACCTATATGCTGTACTGTATCTGTATAATATAAAAATATATATTGCGTCGTTTTTTGTTATTTTATTTGTGATAAACAAAAATGTATTTTTATAGGATACATTCAGGAAAAACAAAGCAACTTGTTGTATGCTCCAAACGTCTTCAAGAGACGTTCAAAGTAGTCTAACTCAGTCACAGATTGTGGCAGATCTCAATAATCAGGAAGATTCAGGTATAAAAATGTCAATTAAATAATTAACCCTTTATTCTTCACAGTAGTTTATCGATTAATTATTAACCTTTTGCTGACTATGTAGGAAAATGTTTAGGGTTTTGTACACAGTGTGATTTAATTGTTCATATACGTCCGATATTTTCCTGTCATCTCTGCAAACAGGTATATTATACATAAATAGCCAGTGTGTGGTTTTGAACAGATTTGTGTATTGACATCATTTGACTTTGTTTAATTTTTTTTATTTTGTAGAAAAATTTTATATTGGATCAACGAGTTAATTTCTTTGAAGATGATCATCGACGTATAAAAGGGCACTGTAACGATTGCGGGAAACAAGGCAAAGTATGTCCTCCCTCTTTCACTGATCTCTCTTCCTTTGTCTCCCTTCATCAATCCCTCTCCTAGCTACCTCTCTCTCTATTCTATTCATTCCAACCATTTCTTCATCAGAGTATGTCATGCTAATCACCCTATTCCTTATGTATGTATGTATGTATGTATGTATGTATATTTGTACCATGGGAAGCCATAAGATGAAAGGCGCCGACACGAATACATATCCGGTAAGAAAACGTCAGCACGGGTTAAAAATGTCTTACTAGCAAAAATCACGGGTTAAGTATTAATTAACCCATGATTTCAGCAGTAAGACACAGTTTAACCCGTGTTGAAAGTATAAGACAGTTAGAAGAGATTTACAGTTGTACCTGAGCATTGACTTATAGCTGTCTGATTTCTATCTCAAACTTACTCTGGAGCTGGCCAAGGGAATCTTCGACATTCAGATGGGTTTTGTATGGTGTAAGTGTTTTCTGGACGAGAACACAACATGGACGCAACAAGACGGTAAAAAGCGATTACGATTTTCTCCTCCAAATTTGAAGTGCCGTTATTGAAACTACATACGAAGCTGGAAGAACGCATCACAAGTAAAAATAAAGACTTTTAACGCTGTAACACACTATGACTATTGTTGAGGCAAACTTTGCCAGTGAACGCCCAACGGACGGGCGTTCCATTATACTGAGTCCCGCTCTCTCTCGAGGCACGTTTCGGTCTTCTTCAGGTAACAAGGGACGGTATAATTTTTCCTAAGCATCTTATGGCATCAAATAGAACATGACCACGTTGGGTTGTATCAGGATATACACTCGAAAGATGATTCATAATCCCTCGGGCTCCGCCCTTGGGATTATGAATCATCATTCTCGTGTATATCCTGATACACCTCTCATGGTCATGTTCTATCTATTACATGTATGTATGTATGTATGTATGTATGTATGTATGTATGTATGTATGTATGTATGTATGTATGTATGCGTATGTGTGTGTATATTTTCTGTAGCCGAATATAGTTCACGAGTGTGCAGCTAAGATTGATTCAGTACAAACACATACTGCTGTTTTCATGATCCACCTGAGGCAAAACATATTGAACCTGCCATGCATGAAATGTGCAGTAAAGCAGTGAGTGATTTAAAGTACTATAATGTATTATATATAGTGAAACCTTAGATATGCTGTTCTCTGTTAAGCACCCATTTTCTGTTAAGTGCCTACTTCTTTGCAGTCCTTAGGCATGGGTTTGTTACGCTCTTCATCTGTCTTTTCTACAAAATGTGCTTGCAAATCACCACGCCCTTCAATTTTTTAGGCTTAATTTAGCGCACATTATTTAATAAGTGCCCGTTTTCTTCCTGTTTTTGTATAAGCGCTCACGCTTAATATCCCGTTAGTACGGTATATTAATTGCTATGAACTGATCTGGACTTACTTTGTGAGTACAGTGGAACCTCTCTTAACGGACACTCCCTGTAAAGGACACCTGTATAAAAGAACCTATTATTTCCCCAAATGAGAGTTTCCTATACAATACAACCTCTGCGTAAAGGGTACCTCCATTTAATGGACGAAATGCTCTGTCCCCTAGATGTCCACTAAACAGAGGTTCCACTGTATACTTAAACTATGTTATAGGCCTGGCCCACACTAGAGCGCTACGCAAGGGTTTTCATGAACTTTATATCTGATTTATATTTTCTGCAGGGATGTGATCATCAAGTTCCACTGTAACCACACTATGTGCATGTCTTGCTTTGGTACAATGTGCAAGTTTGTATTCGAAGTAGATGGTTTCACACACGACGATAGTATAGGATACTCCGTTGGATGCCCGGCAGGAGGTATACATACAATAAAAATAAAATAAGGAAGTATGTGTGCTAAAAGTACAAGTACTGAAGCTAAATATATATTTACATAACTGGTATCAGTATATCAGTCATTTGCTAAAGTCCAAATTCATGTACTTAGCTGTCTTGGTGAGGGGTGGGGAAGGGCGGGCCAGCTGTGCTTCATGCTTTGTTTTTCAATGTATTTGCTCAGTGTACAATATGAATTTGCTTGTACGTGTGCCACCTCATACTGCTCAATGACAATACACATGTGTACAATATACTGCAGGTCCTCACTGTAGTGCGGCTCTGATTACCGACCCACATCATTTCTATCTTGTAGATGGAAAGAAAGACTTTGTAAGTTTCTAAAAATCTCGATGAAACTAACTCATATTATGCACTTAATTGGTGTATCAGTACAAGGCATATCAGACAAGAGCTTTCAGGGCATTTCAAGAGAATGAGTGTAGCAGACCAAGATGTCAGAAATGTCGCGGTGTTCTGGACTTGACGTGTACTGAACAAGCTGAAGTTGAGACACCGTCTAGTCTAAATGTACAGGAGAGTCTACCTTTGGAGACTGGAGGGGTGTGGCTGAGCTTCATGAAAAAGTTCAAGAAGTCATCATCGCAGCCTTCTCCACCCAAGGAAAAGAAGACAAGACAGCAGATCAAGTGCAGAAGCTGTCTAGTAAGTAATTCTATGGCTCATAGGATACTACTTTAAGCATTAGTCTTTTATTATTAAATAAACCATCATAGAGTCTTTATTGTGGTGAATGTTCCTCTATATGGCATGAAGGAGATTGTATCAAGCTGTCAGAGGAGCAGAAAGCATCTGCTAATGTAAGTTAATGTTCTGAAGTCATTTAAAATTCACTCCAGCACTCCCTCAGTATTCTAAGTCACAGCACTATTGTACCTTTCTTTGTTGTTAGCGTTATGAAGTTGATAGGAAGAAGGCTGCAGCATCGGAATGGAGATGATCAGTGAAATGAATCAGTGAAAAACATTATGACATCAGTAATCCTGTATTTACTATAATTATTATACTATATTCTATGTGTGTGTACAAGCAAGATGTTTTTTTTTTTCCATTATAATTCTTAATTAACTGTGTGGGCGTGGTGTTTGTGCATGGGTGTGGCTCATGAGCTGACCTAGCAATGGCTACTGGTTCGTTCACTTCTAGCTCTCAATACTGTATAACAGTGAAACATAGCGACAACCCTAACCTTCCCATATACGTATCTGGTACTGCTACAATCGATTATGTCGTTAGAAAGGCCGCAGCTGAGTTTAGCCTCCAGAGAACGGATCTGGTATTGATCCATCAGGGTACCCGACTCCCCCCTAACGAATTAGTCCAGGTTAGCTCTAATTGAATCGGCCAGAGGATGGTTCATGAGACTAGGTAGTTTTGTATACCTAAATATTGCTCTCAGGCATGTATATAAAGCTTCTATAGATATAGCTTACGTACATCATGCATGATGCATATGGCCTGTAATTGTAAAATGTAACTGGTAAATTAATATTCCTACTATAGATCTAGATCTATATGTACACCACTACTCGCGTTTTTTTTTTCTTTCAAAAAGTTTTTTTTTTCTTTCAGAAAGTCTTCCATACCACAAGAACAACATGTTGTTTCTTGAAAAGTAACGTGACAGCAGTCAGCAATCCCTCGGACTCCTTACGTACTCCAGAACTAACCAGTAGCCATATTGAACTAGGTATAGTAGTCAAGCCGCCAATGATTAAAGCACCCCCCATCCCCCCCCCCATACACTCTGGCCACATAGTGTTTTTGCACAGATTAAAGATGGACATATCTGCATCTGTATAGCCCTATGATCGACTCAAGTAGCATAAGATGACCAAACACATGCACACAACTTAACTTTAAAACTCAATTGCTTAACTGGAATGATATCTTTGTTCAATTGAAAAGCATTGTTTATGTTGTATCATTACAAATTATGAAATGCTGACTCATATAATGTCATTATTTCCCTTCAGGAAGTTGTCTTGGATACTGTAATACCTGTAGTCTATCAACAAAGGTCAGGCCAAACTACAGCTGCAGTAACTGCAATGAAGTGAGTATACACTTTACTATAAGAATTACCACCATAATATAACACTATATAATAGCCATTGATACTATAAATAACACTATGGTTTAGCATAAGCTGTGTATACATACTTATTGCTGGAAGTTTATGTAATGATATCCTCAACAAACTTGATTAGCAATATGAGTAATTTGTATTAGTGAAATTGGCTTTTAATGAATATCATTAGAACATGTAATCATGAATATAGAGTTATATAATTATTTATAATTAACTATTTAAGGTTGGTCTTGCCATGGATAAAGCTATTAACCAATTCGAAGATGATTTTGACCTCATTAAAGGGACATGTGGAAAATGCCAAAAAAGTGTCAAGGTATGCAATAAGGGAGGAAGTGATTAAATTGTTATATGCACGATTTGTAACTAATAGTTAAACCACTGTTCACAGTGCTGTATATACCTGGATTTAATAGCTAACGAGGGGTGTGGTTGAGAGGGCTGATCTAACACGAGGCAAAGCCGAGTGCTATGTCAGTGCTTAAGACCATAACCCGAGTGCTATTAAAATTCCGGTATAGCATAGTGTGAACCGTGCTTTAAAATGTTTATAACATATTGTTTGGGTGCATCAAAAGTGCTTGATAAAATATCGAAGGAAAGAAACTTACGCTAAAAAACAAAAGGTCAATCTAGCGTCTAAGTAGGCTTCCGTGCACAAGTGCTATACATGTATATCTTGTAAAATTTAATTCAGCCACGAGTTCTATATTGAGTGAAAAACTGGTTCTATACCACGTACGGAGAAACAAATGGTCGGCGCTTTTGATACACCTATGCATGCAGTATACTATAATGCATATATAATTTCTCTCTTTTTTTAAAGTTATTTTATTATTATTATTTATTATTATGATCTGCTTCTAATGTAGCCTATCATATCTTATGAGTGCCGTGCTGATGAGCGTAAACATGGTGCCATCTTCCTCCCTCACTTTAGAGAGAACGTCAAGAAGAAACCCTGCATGAAGTGCAAAGAGATAGAGTAGGTTATACACATATCAACTATATACGGTCTGTAATGCCCCTGTGCTGTACTGACACATTGCATTGGCAATATAGTCCATCATTGGCATCATTAAAGTATATTCCATTCATTAGTACCTATATATTCCTGCAGTGACCACATCATCAGGTTCACATGTGGTCATACCATGTGTATGGAGTGCTTTGGGGTATTATGTACAACGAAACTGGACGCAGATGGCTTCAAGACCTATCCACTTGTGGGCTACTCAGTGGCCTGTCCTGCTAAAGGTAAACACATAATTATAATGTACAGTATTGAAGTCCCCACTGATGTGGAAGGACAGCTATACAGTTCACAACTAAGGGGTTCCACTGTATTTTCATATGCTGTTTTTCTCTTTTTTTTGTTTTTGCATATTTTATACAGGTCCAATGTGTAAGGAATCTCCAATTGCTGATCCACATCATTTCTATCTTGTAGACAGGAACAAGAAATTTGTAAGTCAAAATAATATAGCTAGTAATATGTAATTTTAATAAGGCTGGTATACATGTGACGCTAGAACGTTACGCAATTAAGGCGCTGGAATAAAAATTTGTTCTAATCTGCCGTCTCGTCTGCGTCAAGATTACGGATAATATTCAGAAGAAATTTCCAGTGCGTTTAATATTGTTAACCAGCCTTTATTCTATTATTAGTATCAAAGGTTCAAGGATAAGACGTTTAGTGTGTTGCAGCAAGAGCAGCGAGAGATTGGCCAG